>VZTN01011106.1:78851-91342 GCA_013400515.1 Erpornis zantholeuca | reverse complement strand
AAAAAAAAAAACAACCAAAAAAAAAACAACCCAAAAAAACCCAAAAAAACCAAAGCACCAAAAAAAACGAGCACCAAAAAAAAAAAAACCAACCAAAAACCAACCAAACAAAAAAAACCCCCACACAATCCTTTAAAAAATAAATCAAAATATTAAAAAATATTAAAAAATACAGAAAGATATTTTAAAATGGTGTTTTTTCAGGCCACGAACTCCTTTTGTAATGAGAACATCGACAGCACAAAGACCTTTCCAGGTTACCACTGACATTTTGTAGGAGAACCACGAAGACCCAGCTTGCAAAAAAAAATAAAAAATATATATATCACACACCCCCAGCACTGCAGAGGTTCATCCCCAGCGAGGCACAGATGGGCTCCCAACAAACCAAAAATAAGGAATAGAGGTGGAAAAATGAGGCATTGCCTCCACCACTCAGGTTTATCAAAGCTGAGGGGCTTTGAGGAGTTATTTTATTTATCTATTATATTATTTTCGTGAGGATCAAGAAAGATATATTCATTCTTGTCACAAACTGATCTTTCTTTTTTTTTTCAGCACAGAAAAATCAAATTATTTCGTTTTTCAAAGGCACTTCATCAATCCTGGGGAGTGGAAGCCTTGCAGATATTGGGAATATCAAGAAGCTCCTTCTCCATGCCTTGTTTTTTTATCCATTTCAGCTGGATGTGGGATTGAACTACATTGATTAAAGTAGTTTAAAAGCCCTTTGAAATCTTCAGCGAAGACCCAGCGCCCAGGAAAACCTGTGTTATTAAAATTTCCAACTAATAAGCTGCAGTTGGCACTGCCTTTCTTTGATTTGGGTTTGATAGAATTGCCCAGGAACTGCTTTGAAAACTGCAAATTAAAACCAAACAGACCTTGTCTTACTGCGGCGGTGAGAAGATGGAAAGGAGAGTGAAAAATAATTGTTGGCGAGAAAATTGTTGCGAGGTGAGGCTGCGAAATGGGAATTAAAGCGCTGGGAGCATCCCCTGCTCCCTGGATTTCATCCTCTTCCTCCCGCCCGAGCCCACGAGGTGGCACCGTTACTAAAAGAATAAAGGCTCGGGAATTAATTATTTCATCATTCATTAACCAGAGGTCCAGCGCAACCCCCGAGCTCTGGCTGAAGTTGGGAGCTGCCTTTTCACGCAACAAAATAGCTTTAAATCCAATTTTGCCCTTAAAGCAGAGAAATAAGAAATCGGATCGTGAGTTCTGCCTTGGGAGAGAACCTCCTGTGGACAGAGAGCTCCGAGATTTTCCCCTGAAAATCAAATTCCGCTCGGGCACCTCCTCCGAGGCACAGCACGAGCCTCACTTCGGTATCTAGCATAGAAATATTTTGTTTTTACAGCATCTGCTGCGCGGCTTTAATAGACCTGTGCCTGCCGTGCCCCAGAGCTCTCCTCCTGTCGCGCATCTCCTCCCAGCACTAATCTTCATAACAATCACATCGACAGAAGCGCCCTCATCACTTCCATTGCTTTTGACATCTGCCTCAATATTTAATGACTGCAATAAGCCACTGCCTTCTTCTTCCCGTCCCTCCTCCGAGCCTGAGATCTTTGCCTCTTTCGCCTCCAAATGATGAATATTCTCCCATTTTCTGCACAAGTGCTGTGCCCAATCGCTGAGGAATGTTGCATTTCCATTCAGCAAAATAATCCTATTTTTTTTCCTGTCCCGGGAGCAGTTTAACCAAGTCAGCACCCACAGACCATTTCCTGCTGGTGCCTGATGTAAATATAATTGTCCCCACCACAAATTAACAGATGGGGAGTGAATTTAAAAGCCTACATGAAGTACATCTAATTAACATGTTACCCCCTCCTAACTCCTGGAAGCCCAACCATGGTGATGCCAGCCTTGAGTTAACCTCATCTTCAGAACCTTCAGCTCTTACAAAGCTGAGATTAAAGTTTGGTAAAATCAGTCCTAGCTTTCACCTCATTTTTTCTGAGCAGGGGGGGACAAGTGACACCTATTTGGGTGATTTATTCACCAATGTGACACCAACAGGAGAAGAGAATTTATCCCTAATTAACACAAGTGTCTCAATATTAAAAAACAATAAATGGTCTTATTTTATTTCAAATAATAAATTTATTTCAATTCCATTGGATATCCCCAGCCAGGCTGAAGAATTCCAAGGGTTTTCTGGAATTCTTCTTCTGGAAGCTGCAGGAATCCTGAGTTTGTGCTGGTGAAGATCACCCTGCCCTTCTCCAGGCCCGCTGTAATCGATGTGACAGAGGAGAATCTGAAACAAGGTGACATTTTCTACTTGGCTGTGCAAAACACCGAGTAGGAGTGGGTTGCATTCCCAAATTACCACGAGCACCTTTCCAGCTGAGGGGAGAGCACCCAGAGCAATGCCACGCAGGGCGGGCAGGGCGTGGGCACACGCACGGATGGCAGAGCCCTGGGAAAGCTGCCGGGTGAGCTTTTCCTTCAGGAGGAATGACAAAAACCAGGCCCAAAACCTGCTCAGATTTTCCCCATCTGTGTCAAATTCCTCTTTCTCAGCCAGGGAAGGCTCCCCTCTCCCCATGTCGTTCTGGATGCAAGGCAGGCTGTGGGCATCTCCTCATTTCTCCACTCCATCATTTCCAGGTTTGGGAGCAGATTTGCCCTGAGATCCTGTGGAAAAGAGTCCCCAGACAGGCCAAAAAGCTGTTCCAAGAGAGGGCTATCCCTTCTCCCAAGAACTACCTGTCCTTTCTCATCAGGCAGATGAGAATTCACTGCGAAATGAGTCAATGCCAGCACACAGCTGGAAAAAGCAGCTCTGAGCTCTGTTCTTGTGCCAGACCAAAGGCAGTAAAATAAAATGGGAGCAGACCTTTCCCTCTGGTCAAAATGAGAGGATTAACTTGTGAAAACTGGGAATTCTAATCACCACAAGGAGAAGAACCTAAGAGTATTCACAGAATCACAGAAAGAGCTAGGCTGGAAGGGACCTTTGAGATCATCAAATTGAACCTATTCCTGAACAGTCCAGCAGAGAATTGATGCCACATTAATGAGTGGTTTTCATGCAATTCTCAAATCCATGATCTGTTCACCAGAAGTTCTGGAAGAGAAAGGAATTTCCTCTCTTTTTACCAGATCAACCCAGGTCCTTCAGAAATGAGGGCAGAGTGTTTGGTTCCTGACTGTTCTTGCACTGCCCCTCCGTCCCACCCTGCAACTTATAAAAATCAACATCCAGAAACCAAGATTGCAACAGAGGCTCCAGAAAACATCAACACTGACAGGCATTTGTCCAGTTAGAGGCACTAATCCTGACAGAGCACCACCTGTGAATTATTCATCCAGCAACGTTTTCCTTTCCTTTTTGTGGTCAGACACTGAAGAAGCCACAGGAGTGGCAGACAATCTGTAACAATCTGCATGTCTGGCTGGAACACTTCTTCCCTTTTAACAGGAAAAGTAGAGTGTGGAGCTTTGTTCAGGCACCAAGGGACAGCTCCCCAAAAAGTCTGAAAGTCACAACAAACACCAAGAAACCCAAATTTTGAGGTGCACATCCAGCCTGAAGTTCATGGGCACCACACTTTTGGTCAGCACAGGAGACGTTTGAGTTAATCCCCTGCCTGCCTCCTCCATTCCGTGACTCCAACCCCCTTGGTGCCCCTCAGACATCTCATCACTCCTCTGCAGACAGGTCCTGTCAGGTCTGCTGCCAAATTATTCCCAGGGATGGAGGAATCGAGGGCTGTGGAGCTGTCGGTGCAGAGCTCGGCATGAACAGCTCCTCTCAAGGCATCACTCAACAGAACAGGCAACAAATCACCCAACCCTGAGCAGGGCTGAGTCTCTCTTTCATCCCCAAAGATGAGGGATATTTGCTGCTCCATCCCTCTGTCCCCAACCTCAACACTGCAACAACAGCAAAGCTTTCACTCGGGAGTGACTGAACAAAATACAGGGCAGGGGAAGGGAGAGGGAGCTGCACAAAAGGGAGTTTATTACATTTATGATCACCTGGACAGGTAAAAGCTGTCTCAGCAGAAGGGCACAGCCAGGCCTCACCACAGAATGCATTCCTTGGAGGTGTTAGAAGGCATGGATGATTTTTTGAAACCCTTCTCTGCCCCTCTGTGGGTGGAATTCAAAGCAAACTCTGACTCTCCTCCCCTTCTGAAATTCAGAGGATTCATAACTCCAGTTATTCTGTGAAGGCATCAAAATCCACCTGCCAGACAAAGGGAGGTGGTGCAGGGAAAGCTCATCAAAGGTTGGGAAAGACCTCCAGGATCATCAAGTCCATTTTTCGGCCAAGCACCCTCTGGTCAACCAGACCAGAGCACTGAGTGCCACATCCTGTGTGGCCAAGAGTCAGAACAGCCAAGTAAATATCACAGAAAAGTTGGTGTTAATGTCCTTTTATTCTGAAAAGCCAAGATCCCTTCAATTTAAACCAAAAAGCTGAAACAGGTAAATTAAAACTCAACAGGGCAAAGGCCTGCCCCACATCTCAGCACCACCCCTTGAGGTGCCCACAGCAGCATCAGCCATGCTGCATCCTCCTTTCCCAGAAAATGAACTTCTCGCTGAGTGCTCTCCCCGTTTCTCCTCTCTCTGTAAAGAATGGGATGCAGCAGTAGGGAAAGGCTCCATCTGCACACTTTGCAGTGCCAGAACTCACCTCCCCCCCGAGACCACCCAGGGTCCCCTGTCAGAGACAGCAGGGCACAAGTTCCTACAATTTATCTCCCCGAGAGGTTTTTTTTTTGCTTTATCATCTCCCAGACATGTTATTTTGTCTTCAGCTCCAAAGAGACACACAGTGTTCTGGGGAAAGATATTTACATTTTGAAAGCATTTCCATTAACTGGCTTTTCCTCTTTTTTTTTTTTTTTTTAATTTTTTTTTCCCTTTACTTTTTGAAGGTCACTCATAAATAATTCAGAGCTACATACCGAAAGAACATGCAAAGCTCAACTTTGTACATAGACTGGAGCTAAAGGAGCGATTCCCATGAATAGAGAATCACAGATAATCCGAGTGCTGCTCCCCACAGCGTGTAAAGCTGTTCGAGCACAGCAATAATGCAGCACCGAGCACAAAAAGCACACGGGAGGTGCTTCAAGGGTTTCAGTTGTGCTCAGGGATCCTTGGTCCTGTAACACGGGCAGAGGGTGATAGGCCACCTTATCTAAATGCAGAGTTACAAGCACGCAGTGACTCACGTTAAAGCCCAGGACTGTTTATGCTTTGTGAAATTCCACAGGGTCCCTGAGGTGGAAGTGGGAGATAAAAAAATTGAGCCATATACGAGTCATGAATAGACCAGCTCAAAATAATTGGGTTTATCTTTCATTTCCCCAGCTCTACTGAGTAAAATTATTTTTTTTATTCAGTCTCTTAAGGCTCTGTACAAAAATTAGCTGTAAACTCTGCAGGTTATTAAGCAAAGCAGCTTCCTCCAAGTAATCAATGCACAGAAGTTCTCCTGCACATGGAGACAGAAAAATTCCAGATTACATCCCAGCTTTATACATCTCTTAAATCAAAGGCTTAATGTTTGATTTTATTGCTCTAAGGCAGCCCCGGTGGGAGCTGGAGAGGGAAGAGCACTCCCTCCCAGGTGGGAATTCAGACTTTCCTTCCGAGTGGCAGCCTGGATGCTCGCACCAAGCCTGACCTGGTTTGAACAGCAGCTAATGGGGACATTCCCCAAGGATCGGATGCTTCCCATTCACCATCCGAGCTCTGCAATCGCAGCACGAGTTACCAGCACCCCGCAGCTGCCTCCAGCACATTATCCTCGTCACATGCCTCGAGCCCTAAAAGACTCCATCTCATCCAAGTCATCGTTTGCAGGGTTGATTAATTCCCTGAAATTCATTGCCATGACAAAAGACACGAGTGCTGCCCAGGACGGAGCTGTCAAGTATCTGTTAGCAGCGGGAAATGAGTCACTTAAATTCGGGATCTTTTCTCTCGGAGCATCTGTTCCTCAGCCGATGGCAGAGCAGTGATACCGAGCATCACCTCACACACGGGACACGCGGGTTTGGATCCAACAGAGGAAAGAAGGTGCAGCTGGTAACCCCGGAGGGGTGAGCCAAAGGGCCTGGCTGGTGAGCAGCTTGCTCCGGTGACAGGAGAAGGAAAATCCTGCTCCCATTCCGTGTTCCTGGCAAAGGCACCGTGTTCCGAGTGAGCCTCTCCAGCTGACTGCAGTGTACAAACCTCATTTCTCCCCCACGCTGAGCAATCTCCATTGCTTTTGACCTCTCTGTCCTTTCCCCTCCCCTCCGCCTTTTTAAAATATTTTGTATTTTAAGTTGGTCGCGAGAAAAATTTCGAGTTTGGAGCTTTTCCAGGTTGGAGCCTTCACGTCCCTGTCAGCAGAAACCTCTGAGTTAAGAGAAAGAAATTTGCAAAAATCTGACACCTGCCACTTTCCATTGAGCTTTGGGTGGAAAATGTCCCTGGCCTCTTCCATTTTTAATGTCAGAGCCAGCCTGGCGGAAAAGATTACCTCAGGTAAAGTCATTGGGAACAGGAGCTGCCTGCCAAACCCCTCCCTCCCCTGCTCCAGGGAGGCACCACCACAGCTCCGGCTCAGCATCGCCTTTCCAGGGATAACCTCCCCAGGGGAGCCTGGATTGCTGCTCTCGGGGGGATCTGGGAGCCCAGGACCCAATCCTGATGGGATTCCCCTGTGCCCTCTGCAATCCCTTCACAAGAACAACCAGCTCGTTTCAGGGGCTCAGAGAGAACAGGACAGGATTGCTGCTCTCGGGGGGATCTGGGAGCCCAGGACCCAATCCTGATGGGAACCTCCTTACCAGGGACAGGGCAGGCTGTGCCCTCTGCAATTCTTCCTCAAGAACAACCAGCTCCTTTCTGGAGATGGAGTAGAACAGGACAGAATTTCTGCCTCTCCTGGTGGATTTAGGAGCCCAGGACCCAATCCTGATGGGAATCTCCTTGCCAGGAAGAGGTCAGGCTGTGCCCTCTGCAATCCCTTCACAAGAGCCATCTCATTTCTGGAGATGGAATAGAACAGGACAGGATTGCTGCACCCGGGGGGAATTGGGAGCCCAGGACCCAATCCTGATGGAAATCTCCTTGCTAGGAACAGATCAGGCTGTGCCCTCTGCAATTCCTTCACAAGAACAACCAGCTCGTTTCAGGGGCTCAGAGAGAACAGGACAGGATTTCTGCTCTCGGGGCGGATCTGGGAGCCCAGGAACCAATCCTGATGGGATTCTCCTGTGCCCTCTGCAATCCCTTCACAAGAACCATCTCGTTTCCAGAGATGAAGGAGAACAGGACAGGATTTCTGCTCTCAGGGGGATTTGGGAGCCCAGGACCCAATCCTGATGGGATTCTCCTTGCCAGGAAGAGGTCAGGCTGTGCCCTCTGCAATCCCTTCACAAGCTCAGAAGAGATGCCAAGGCAGGAACCTCCACTTCACAGATATTTAGCAGCTCTAAGGTGCCCTATTAAGTCTTCGAGGGGAGGATCTCAGCTGGAAAAATTTTGGTTTGTTCCCAAATTGTGCATTTTAGCCCTTCCCAATCTGGGCTGCAGATGTAGAAAGTGATCAGGCTCCTCCTGTGCTGTATATCAGCACTTTCCGAGCTTCTTTGTGCTAGAAACAAGGCAGGGGGAAAGCATCTAAGACCTATGAGAGCTTCCTAGAGCCAGGAAATTATTGGGAATATTCCACATTTGTACAGAGGCTGCTCAGCTTTAGGTTTAAATACAACTGGATTAGAAGTGAATCACATGGAAACACTTGGATTCCCTGCCCAACTCCCTCGCAGAGATCTCCAGCCCAGCAGGGGAGGCACTGACTGAAGACCTGACAGAGCAGAATTCCTCCTCAGAAAGGACCTACAAAATCAAGGCAATGCCACCAAACCTACGAGAAAAGGAGACAATTCCAAATTAAAATAACACTGCCTCAGAGGTGATGAATCTCTGCTTAGGGCTCAGACCATACCCTGAGGCTGCCTAAATCTTACTAGACAACAATGAGAGCATTTGAACATGCAAATCTGGAAGGAACAAGGAATTCTTGAAGGAAACTACCAGTAACAGAATAGTTTAAAAATGGTTCCCTCATTATCTGTACAAGATAGAACAGTGGTGGCACGATTAGAGCAAGATTTTACCAGTTGGCACACTAAATAAGGCTCATCTCCCAGTTAATACTGGACTAAATCCTTCTAAAAATCCTTGACATTTCTGAAAAAAAAAATAGGATTTAAGCTTTACCACAGCCACCATCCCTGAGAGCACATGGAAAATCCACCAGCTCGCTCTGCTTCCTTCCCTCCATGGGCTCATTGGGTATTCCTGCATTCCTCGTGTCCCTGCAGGACTCTCCAGCCTGGATTGAGCTGCCTGGCAGGTCTGGATGCCCTGACTCAGGCATGGCAGTGCCCGTGGAGAGGGTTCAGGGCAGGCTCACACAGCTGCTCGCCCTCTTCTCAGCTTAATGGATTCCTTTAGCACAACACAAATTCCCTCTTTTAATCAAGCCCTCAGAACCGTGCTCCAAGTGCCATTTGGAGCTGAATATTATTACTGGAATGTTCCAAAATAGAAGGAAATAAAAGCAAAAGAGATGTCATTCTTTCCTCACTAATGTCATAAGATACTGATGCTCTTTATTTATTGATGGAGTGCTCTCACTCCGGTCTAGCAATCTCAACATCTTCATGAATATTTCCATGCTCAGGGGAAGGAGATCCTTCTGCTTCTTTCTTTTCTGCTGGAAGCATGGAAATTGGTTTCCTCCTTGATGCTGGGCTGTCATCATTTGGCTACCAAGAATCAGGAGCAAACTCCTCTTGGTTATCTGCTCTGACTCAACTCCTTGTAATCCACAGAAATCCAGGTTCAAGGAGCCAGGAAGACCTTGGAGAAATATTCATTTAATAATGATCCATTCACAGCATGGGAAGGGCTTTTCAAATCCTTGGACCTGTGCCACCTGCCAGGAATGGTCACGGGAGGTGGAAGGGGGTGAGGAGCAGAAGAGGAACTCTTGAGCGTGATTTAGGAGGGTGAAGGGAGTGAGGAACAGAACAGAACTCTTGAGGGTGATTTATCAGGCCCACATTAAGAAGCAAAAAAGGGAATAAGATTCCCTCAAACCATGAGTGGTGCTGGATGGATCAGCCCAACACACCGACCTCAAATGAAAATTCCAGCAGGAGCCTGGCTCCAGGGCCGGGAGGAGAGGAGAAGAGAAATGGATCCTGTGTCAGAAGAGATGTTCCTGTCCAACCACAGCAGACAGGAGGCTGCCAGGGGCAGCAGGGACAGCTCCTGCTCAGATCCTTCCTCCTGGGACTCAGCTGCCTTGGAAGCAAAGCAGCTGCTCCCTGGTGTCCTGGCCTGAGCACTTATCCCAATATCCCAACTGAGCACAGCCCCAGCTCTCCCAGGCTGCCCAAACAATTTTCTCAGCACCCAGAGAAGAACCTGGGAGCATGGGGGAAGAGATGAGGAATTTCCTGCTGTATTCCTGCCTTTTTTGTCCCCCTGCTCCAGCCCTTCTGAGGGACAGGGCAGAATTTCATCCAGTCCTGAAACACAGGCAAGGCTGTAAGGGAAACTTCTGAGAGCATCACCCACATCACAGATCCCACAGCCCCTGTCTCCTGGGCTCATTCAAGATCTTCTCTCTCTCTTCTCCAGTGTCCTTTGGGTTTAAATGGCTTTGACTGGTGCAACTGGGACTGTCAGGAGAGGTTTAGCAAGTGAGCAGGAAGCTTCCCCAAGTGTCTTTCAGCCACCCAGAGTCGGTGTCACAGCCCCAGTGACCACACTGTGCATCCTGATAGGAGCTGAAGGAGCAGGTCTGGGAACCCTCACTCCTTCCACTTCACATTAAATTAGTAATATACATTAAATGGTGATCTTAGATGGCATTATTTAAACATAACCTCACAGGACATTTGCCTGGAGCAAGCTGCAGCAGAGACGCTGGGGGAGGATGTAGCTCAGCTATGCATGAGTGTACAACAACATCTTTGCTCATGGAACAGTGTCCAGGCCCCTGCAGGAGCTCCAGCAGGTTTTGAAGCATATGGACACCCAAACACGTTAAAGACCAGGCTGAAAAACAGGATTTTATAATGGATTTAACTGGTTTGGAGCAGGCTGGGAGCCTCCCAGTCGTGGTTACCTTCCTTAAAAAATCAAAGCTCTGAGTTTCACTGTGTCAGGCACCCCAAATCTCAGGGATTTCAAGAAATCTTTCAAGAAATGCCTCAGGGTACCTACAGAGAGCTGTCTTGTTTTGTTTATTAGTGCAACAGGACTCCAAACACGGCTTGCAGTAATTAAACAGAGCAGCTATGTTAGGGGTGAGCAGCACAATTAAACACAGAGAGAGCAGGGATGTGGGAATCACACAGGGACCATGACCTCCTGGATCCTCCTCTCCCCTTCCCTAAGGCCAAATAAATGAGGAACACAAGAGGAATAACTGATTTCTCTCATAAATTCAGTGTAAGTAGTTTGTGCTCACTTCTTTGGTTTTGAAGCATCAGCATGAAGTTGGAAGATTAAAAATGCTCTTTGTGTGAGGAACAATTTACTTTGACTCTACTGAGTTACAGCCCCACAGAGGAAAAGAAGACTATGAAAAATAACAGGGGTGTTTTCCCCTAAAACAAACAGAAATAAAAGTTGGAGCTGTATGGACTGAGGCTCTGAGCTGGAGCTTTAAAGAGCTTTTCAGTTGTTTTTTTTTTTCCTAAAATACATTTACTGGCGCTCTGAGTGCTAAGTCTCATTGAAGGAAGATTTTCTCACTGATACTAAATGACTAATAGTGCTTTTATAATCAATTATTGAAGCCTGCCTGGGAGAGGAGAGCTCCTTAAACAACAACTGCTTTACAAGGCAGTGTCTGGGTCCCACAAAATACAAAGCAGCCTTTCCTCCAGTGGCTTATTACGAAAAGAAATCTGTGTCAAGGGTTTTATTTCTCCCCTAACATTTTTCTGTTGTCTGTTTTGAGGTTTCTTTGTGTCATTTGGGGTTTTTTCCTCGTGGTCTTGGGGCTTTTTTTTCAGTTGCAGCCCCAAAAACAGAACAGGAAGGGTTTTTGCTCAGGAGGTTCAGTGATGAATGAGCAATAAATGGATTTTTCTCCACTGATTCACGTCCTGCACTGAGAGTCAAGAGGGGTTTTAGGTCCATTCTTTAGGGAAACCTGCAGCAGGTTTGGTCAGGTGTGTGGGGGAAAGTTCTGGAGGAATCTGCTCTTGGGGTTTGGTTACGTGGGGTGGACAGGGCTGCTCTGGGAGCTGGGAAATTCACCCAGGTTAGATTTGGATAGTCAGTCGATATGAGATAAATATGCTGTGTAAAACATTGTGATACAGAGGGAAAATCCCTTCTGGAATGGAGGTGCCAAGTGCTGCTCTTGCCTCCATCTGAGCCTGGGAGGGGTGAATAAAACTTCAACGAAACTGGGGACAAAAGGATGAATTTTATCCCTGTTATTCTCTCTAGATCGATCTGAATCTAGGCTTTGATTTTTGTTTGATTTGTTTGTTTGTTCTCTTCCCATAAACGCCTGCACAGCTCTGTCACGAACACTAAAGGTACCAGATTCCCACAGAGCTTCCAAGAGTTGTGCCCCTCGCTGAGGGCTTCATAAATATTTCTGTATTTCATAAAAAATAGAATATCCTGAACTGAAGGCGACCAAAAGGATCACTGAGTCCAGCTGCTGGCTCTGCACAGGGCTTGTTTTCATCCCTGGAGAGGCAGAGCTGCACTTCATCCCTGATTTTATGGGGAAGGTATAAGTTGTGTTTGGGTGGAGTGGCACAAGGAAAGGAAAGAAAGCTTGAAAAATGGGAGTGTGATATCCCAAACCACAGGCTGGCAGCCTTGCCCATGGTTTGCTGCTTTCCCCGAGCCTTTACAGACACTTTCATAACTGTTCTAGGGGGAAGAATTTCTGCTCTGTACTCCGAGGCTTTCCCTCGGCACCGAGGTGGGTAAATCTGCTTTATTCACCTTCTGCTGTGTGTGATGGGCATTTCTGCATGGGGTGTCTGAGGCAATTTTAAAACCTTGCTCCCCTGCACGAGGGTGAAGCTGTAAAGGTCTCTGTGTGTGTGCCTTAAAACTCCCTTTAGGAGGGAGTTAAAACTCACACCCCACAGCAACCAATTTCTGCTTGATCAGGCTTTCCCCTCAGCGCCGAAGCTCAGCTACAGAGGGAAATTCACTCCACTTGGAGAGGTTTTCTTCCTCTCCTAAAAACGCAAAAAGAAAACCACGAAGCAGGCAGAGCAAGGGTTCCAGCAAGCAAAAAATCTCCAGTTTTCAATGCAGAAAAGACCCCAAAGCTGCTGCACACACTGGAGTGTGTTCCTCACCCTGAGGAGTGGCTGTGCTTTTTCCAAGAGTCTCCCTCCAACCCCTGAGTGACGAATCTGATTTTTTTTATTTTTCCATGCTGGATTTCTTTTCTTTCTTTTTTT
>VZTN01011106.1:36217-78826 GCA_013400515.1 Erpornis zantholeuca | reverse complement strand
TTTTTTTTTTTTTTTTTTTTGCCGCCTCCAAACTTAACTGTTTTGCCACTGGAGGAATCCTCTTGTTTCTCTTTTTAAATATCTATATTCTGGCTAGAAACGAGCTCTACCTCACCCACATGACTGGTCTTCACTATTAATCCCAGCCGATGGCAGGGAGGGGCTCTAGTGGGAGGCAGCCATGTGGTGAACATTGAGCTCAGTGTTTTTCCTCCCCCCCTGCTTCTCTCCTCTCCAGGCAGGCAAAATTGTTCTGTGCTGCCGTGGATGTGAAGTCCTCGCTGTGCTGCCTCTGCCTCTTCTCCCCCAGAAACTCCCAGGGCCCTGAATTAAGAGCTTCAGAGATCCTCCCCCCCCAAAAAAAACACCTCTGGATCTGGATGGAAGATGGAGCAGGAGATGAATAGCAGGAGGGAAGGAAGAGTGAAGTTGGTTATTTTTCTGGCACATGGATGCAATTACACTCAGTGCATTCCAGAGGCGTTCCTTTGAATCCTGTGCAGGTCTGCCTGCCGTGCTGGGGAAGAAAGGAAGAGAAAGGGAGGAGAAGTCCCTCTTGCTGGGAGACGGAATGTCTGCATTTTCAATCCTCCTCCTAGGTAGGTTGGATTTTTGGTGTTGCTGGGTTTTTATCGGATCCAAGTTCCAAGAGGCTGAAATTCATTTCTGGTGAGTCGGAGGAAAGGGGTTTGTAACGGGAAAACTTTTATGGGAAACTGTAATTTCAGTGGTGTTGGAGTTCTGGTCCTTTCCTGGGCCCTGAGGAGCAGGTTGACAGGCAGAGATCTCTGAATATCCAGGTTGATTTTAAAAAGTGGTGGTTAAACAGACTCATTTGGGAATGTGTGTTTGTTGTTTAAAGAGGGCAGCGCTTTTTTGGGATAAACCAGAGAGGGGCTTGGACCTCTGGGGCGAAACAAGGTGAATAAAATGTCTTTGTTTGAGGCAGAGTGTCAAATTTGTGTAACTGTGTTGATTTGCTTGGGCACTCGGCGTTCAGATGTCGAAAATAAAAAGGAGTTATTGTTTCCAATGGATGGCTAAGATTAGAAACAGATGTGTTGGAGTGCAGGAGGGAGGAGTTGGGGGAGAAAGGGATGGGAGAAGGGGGGAAGGCGAGAAAAGGCCGCTGGAAGGAGGGAAAGAAAAGAGAGGAGGAGAGGAGCAGAGAATGGGAAAAGAGGAAGGAAAAGGAGAGTGAAGGAAAGCCAGGGAGCTGTTTGTTAAAGCCACGGGCTGTGGGGAGAAGAGTTGGCAGCCCTGAGGTGTCTCAGGGGGCTCCTCTCCCACCCTGGCTCAGGAGGAGCTGGGCTCCTGCTCCTCCAGGGGCACCGCGAGGTGAGGGGCGAGCTCCTGCCTCCCTCCTGCCCACCCTGTCCTGCTGACAGGCACCAGCCCAGAGCCCTGCCCTGGCCGGGCACAGAGTGGCCATTCCAGGGCTCCCCCCATGCTGGGAGCCTGGGCACAGGTGGGACAAGGTCTGGGCTGGCCCCTGGTTCCTGGGGAGGAGCTGAGCACCGCGGGTGGCAGGGATGGGCAGGGTGAGATTTTGGAACAGATCTGAAGAAACAGTGCAGGGGCAGCAGTTAAAGCCTCCCAGGTGTGGAATGGGGGCTGAGGAGGATGTTGGGGCTCTGAGGCACAGTGTTGGTACAGCTGCTGCCAGTGGAGAAGTGGCTTTTGCCCCGGGGATTGCTTTTAGCAAAGGTTGGATCTATAGGGTCATGATGGGGTCTGGAGGGTCTAGGGAGGGCAGGCAGCACTTAGTGCCCCTGCACATCTGCTCTGGCCACTGGAGCCTCTCTGTGCTGGGGAGTGCTGGAAGAGGACTCCAGGAAGTGAGAGAGCAGGGCTGGGAACAGCTCAGCTCCTGCCAGGGGCTGCTCAGCCCCTCAGGATGTGGCTCTGTGGGAATTGGGGAGACAGAAGGGTTGGTTTCTCACCTTGCTGATGGAGACAATGAGAATTGCAGCCTTTGATCCCATTCAGTTGCTGAATATTCTGATATGTTGAAGGTTTGGAGCAAAAGGAACAAACTGTTGCCACAGAAACAATGGTTTTGGCTGTAATATAATAACTTATCTTTGCTGCTTTTATCTGTGAAACACAATTGGCTTTATCGAGGTATCTTCAGCACCTCCACTCTGGTAGGAACACAGGGATGCCCCACCAAAGACACTTTGCCCTCACCTGGAGTCAGGTCTGTCAGCCTCTCCAGGTGCTGCTGAGGGGAGAATTGGCTTCAAACCTCAGAGCAAAGCCTGGAATGTTTTGTTTCCTGGTCCTGCAGTGGTCACTGCGCTGCTCCCTGAGCTTTACTTGCCTTGCCAGCAGAGGACTTGGCTTTCTGCTCCTTGTCCAGCTCCATTCACCAATACTGGAAGCAAGTCCAGGGAAAGCAAGGAAGTGTTGTGGTTCCCTGTTCCTCAATCCTCCTGCACTCAAGGAGGTGGGGAGTTGGATTTGCTGGCTGAAGCCTGGATTTTTGCAGTAAAAAAGTACAGAACTGACAGTGATGTCTTGTTGATTTTTTTCTTCTGATAAAGTGAAGACTAATGTGGAAAAAAAATATGTTTAGAGAAGCCTTGAAAGGAAGGTTTGGGCATCATTAAACATCCCAATAACGTGGCTAATATATACAATTCTTGTCTTTTCCACTGTTTACCTCTCCGGGGCACACCAGCAGCTGTGTGAGGAGACAGGAAACAGGAGCTGATGTGTTTGAAGGAGGCTTTAATAAAACAAAAGAGGATGAAAGACTTTGCTGAGTGTGGACAAGAGCATGGCCAGGCTCACTTTGCCAGGAGAGGCTGGGGAAAGAGGCAGGGAGGTGAGGAGGGGAAGGTGTGGAATGCTCATGTGTGCCTACCTGAAACTGTGACACGAGTGTGACCCACTGGAGACGGAGAATCAGGTGTCACACCACGCTCTGGGAAAGCAGAATGGGAATTTTGAAGTGATTCTTCATTTCTGAGTGGGAAAAGTTCACAATCGAGCATTCCATTTTTCACCCAGTGAAGAAGGAGTCAGTGTTTTCATTTAAATGTGTTCCTGGATTGGCTTAAATGTTATGGGGTAGGAAATCTCCTCTGCTTTTCCCCCAGTCCAAGTCAATCATGAATGATTTAATGTCCCTTCCATTCAAGGGAAAATCTGACTTCCTTGGAATCAAAACTGTGATTATTTGTATGCCTGCCTTTGTCGCTGGTTTCATGTGCTTTTCTCTTTAGCTGTTGGCTGGTGCGAGTGCCCTGCCCTGCAGCATCTGCTGGGTTCAGGGATCAAAGCAGGAGCTGTGCCAGCCCAAATCACTCACCCACCTTCCTGACGTCCTGCTGTGGGCAGTGACCCTTTCCAGGGCTCTTAGGGGTCATCCCCCCATGAATTAATCACCGGGACAGTGATTGTTGGGCAGAGATGCTCGGTGGGAGCTGGGGTGTCATTGCCCGTGAAATAATCATCAGGGCAGTGATTGCTGGGCACAGATGTGCTTGGTGGGAGCTGGGGTGTCCTTCTGGGGTGGTGTTGAGAGCAAAAGTGCCCCCGTTCAGCTCAGCTCTGCCCTCCAAGCTCCGAGGTCGAGGAGTCTCTTTCAGCGCTGTCCCAGGGAGCCGAGCTGAGCGCCGGGACTCCTCCTGTCTCACTGCACCGGGAGAAAGGTTACGGAGCAGCTCCTCGCAGGGCTTGCTGGCGTGAGGAATCGGCTCTGACAGGCGGCATTTGCCCAGGTACCCACGGGCTGGTAGCTGGGAAATCCGAGATGATGCGGGAGCAGCTCCGTTGGGCTGCCTGGGGCTGCGCTCTGCTGTAAAACCCGCACGGGTCCTGCTGCGGGAGCACAGCGATCCCGCCGGGTGCCCTGTTCCTCGGGACCCTGCTCCCTAAACTGCTGTAAAACCCGCTTGGTTCCTCTTCAGGAGCACAGCAACCCTGCAGGGTGCCCTGTTCCTCGGGATCCTGCTCCCTAAACTGCTGTAAAACCCGCTCGGGTCCTCTCCAGGAGCTCAGCAATCCCGCAGGGTGCCCTGTTCCTCGGGATCCTGCTCCAGGAACACAGCGATCCCGCAGGGTGCCCTGTTCCTCGGGACCCTGCTCCCTAAACTGCTGTAAAACCCGCTCGGTTCCTCTTCAGGAGCTCAGCGATCCCGCAGGGTGCCCTGTTCCTCGGGATCCTGCTCCCTAAACCCTTCTGCCCTTCTCCCCGGCAAGGCAAAACCCATCGGGGTGCTGGTTTTGTAAAGAAAATCTCCCTCTCTCAGCTCGCTCGCTGGGAATTGGGGAATTAATGGGATGATGCTGCTCCCCGGGAGTAGCGAAAACCAAAGGAGACAGAGCTCAGGTTGCTTCAAACAAAGCTTGTGGAGATTTATTTCCCAGAAGTCGTAGAAACCAAAGGAGACAGAGCTCAGGTTGCTTCAAACAAAGCTTGTGGAGATTTATTTCCCAGAAGTCGTAGAAACCAAAGGAGACAGATTTCAAGTTGCTTAAAACAAAGCTTGTGGAGCTTTATTCCTGATGATTTTCCACAAGTGAAAACCAAAGGAGAGACCATTCCCAGGTCCTTAAAATAAAGCTTGGGGGCTTTTATTCCTCCTAAATTTCCAGTAGAAAAAAAACCAAAGGAGACAGTTTTCAGGTTGCTTCAAACAAAGCTTGTGGAGCTTTATTCCTTCTGATTTTCCAGTAGAAAAAAACCCCAAAGGAGACAGATTTCATGTTGCTTAAAGCAAAGCTTGTGGATCTCTATTTCTGCTGATTTCCCAGATATTTCCAAAATTTCTCAGTGATAACTAAAATATAGAAAATATTTGCTGTTTTCTAGTTTCCTCTTGCTCCTTCTCTTGCCTTTGACTGTTCCATGCTGTTGAAGGTTGGCGTTACAAGGGTTTTGCCCCAAATTTTTACAGCATTTAGGGAAAAACCTTGGCTCAGGAGTGGTGTAAAAATCCAACCTGCAGCTGTGAAAAGTGGTTCTGTGTGTGACTTTTGTGTCTTCATTTCACCTGCCCTTTGCCCCTGGCCTCTGAAGCAACGCAGGGAACTCAATTGTGTATTTAGCTTTGAAAAAAGGACTGCTGTCCCTAGGATAGCTTCACGGAATTGACAATAATTCCTCTCAAATTCCAAGAGCAGACAGCAAAACACCAACTGTGTGAGATATTCATCCTGTTGGAGGAGTGTGGGTTTAATTCTAGGCCAGGGCAAAGTGCTCTTTATTAGAACACTGCTCTGGGAATACCTGAGGAAAGGGAGGAGAGGGAAGCAGAGGATTTTGGCATTTTTGGCATTCCAGGGGGAATTCAAAGGAGCCAGACACAGCCAAGTTCTCTCTGGCAGAATATCAGGGTTAACACTCCTGGTGAGACACTCAATTCTTCCAAAGCCAGGGATGGTTTGCATCAAATATTTGCTGTCAGGACACTTGGTGATAAACTGCCTGTTTTTCTCTAGTGGTGCTTTGTTTTATATGAAATAGTTGGGATTTTTAACATGTGAAAAACAAAAGTTTATTTTGGAGGTTTTTTTTTTTTTTTTTTAAAATCCTTTCTGCTTTTTCCATTTTTCCACGAGGAAGACAAGGGAGAAAAGAGTAACCTGGCAGAGTGAGGAAAAGCAGCATGCCAAAAGTGTGGAGATGAATTCATTTTAATGGGAAATAGAGCCAGAGGGAAGGCAACTCTTCTGAATTTCCCATGGAAAACAAGCAGTGTTTTGCCTTCATACCCACCCTGCCCTTGTCTCCTCCACATAGAATTAGTGGTTTGTTTTTAGGGGGGGCTGGCCCACTCCAGAGGAACATTTTGTGTGAGGGCAGCACAAGCTCCTTCCCAGAAATGCCATTGCACAAGTGGCTCGGGGGTACCCTGGTGTTTATCCTCGGGATCACAGCGAGCAGCCCTGCTCTCCTCCAGGCAAACACGGGGTTTTGTAGGGGATTCAGCAGGTTTGCAGTCTGGGATTTGTTCCTTTTCAGAACTGGAAAGAGATGTAAACACCCACCCTGCCAGCCTTAAGTGTGCTTGGAGAATGTTTTGTGTCTGATTCTTTGTTACGCTGGGCTAAAAACTCTGTGTGGGAGCAATAAACTGGGGGGCAGCAAGCTGCTTTCTGGGCCTTTCCCCCGCAGTTTTAATCAAAATACATCTTAAATTTCTAATTAAACAATGCCCTGTTGTAGCCCAGGCTGCAGGCAGAGTTTGTGCCTCTGAAATGGGATTTACTGTGCTGCAGAAGTGCAGAGGGAGCTGTGCTGCTCTGGGTGCAGAGGGAGTTTGGTGGTGCCTCGCTGAAAAGATGAATGGCTCTGTTTTGGTTGTGTTGGTTTCTTGGTTTTTTTCCCTCCCCAAAGCTGTGTCTTTGTCTGTTTTTAGAAATGGTTGGTTTACAGGAGCAGCCCAGCAAAAAGCCAAGGGTGAAGTCAGGTCAGGGAGGTCTGGGAATAGAGACAGGGATGAGAGGACAGCGCAGGATGCAGGAACGGCTGGGCAGGAAGCACAACAATGGAAAATGTGTGAAAAGTCAACAGGCACGAGGCTGAATTCCAACTTGTTCATCTCCTGCACTCTCTCCTCCCCTCAGCATTGCTCAGGGAGTGACAGCCACCTCTGCCAGCCAGGCTAAACCCTCTTTCCATGGGCAGAGTGCAGGGAAGGTGAATGCAACAGGAGCCTGGAGTCCTGCACCAGGTTATCAACCCAGAATAAAGCTGCTCCTTCTTCCCAGAAATATCCCAGTCCTAGAAAAGGAGGGTGGGCACCAGGCCAGCCTCTCCTCAGCCACATCTTGGTACCTTGGTTTAATTATCTGACTCCTTAATGAGCTTTATCTTTTCTCTGGAATAAGTTGTGAAGAGAACTGAGCAGCTCGGAGGTGGTGAGTGCGACAGAAGGTCACAAACCCCATCCTGTCCTCATCTGCTCCTTCCCTTTCTCCAGGAAATCATTTGGCAGCTAAAAAAGGCTGAAAAAGTATAACTCAGTGTTCCTCTCAATGGGGCAGCCCCAGATCCAGGGTGTCAGATCTGCTGTCCCACAGTCACACATCACAGCACACTCCGGGCCCCTCTCTCCTCCTGGGGAGCTACCACGAATTCTTTTGTGGCAGGAAAATGAGGCTGAACCCTGGGTGGATGTGGCTGGGTGGAAAGGTTGGAGTTCAGCTTAGTGCCTGCAGTTTAATTGCCTTTGGAAGGAAAAGGTCAGTGAGAATTGTGGTGTGCTTGTGACATTGCCTGGCAGGAGGGAGGCTGCTCTCCTGGAAACTGCTCTGAAATGGAGCGTGCACAGTTAGAGGCAAGGGATGACCACGGCTGGGCTGGGCTGGGGCTGCCCCAGCTCTGCTTTTGTAGCAGGAGTGTCACTCTGAGATAAAGATTTTGTTCCCTCCAGCAGGGCCATAGTGCCCATGATGCCTGAAATGGCTCCCTAGAAACAGAGAGCAGGCAGGAATAAAGGAATCAAGGAGGGATTGGTTGGAAAGGCCTTCAGAGGTACACTCTGGGCTCCAGAGGCTCCTGCCTCAGTGCATCCCAACATGGACAAGGACAGCTCCCGAGTTCTTCCCACTTGGATCTCAGCATCAATTCCCCAAGCAGGAGCCAGGCAAGGATGGAATTTGCCCAAGCTTGCCCCCCTGTCCCCAAGATTGTGGTTTGCAGTTGTTGGGCCTAGGAGGGTCTGGGTGTCCTTGGAGAGCTGGAGAGGCTTTGTTGTGTGTGTGTGTGAGCATGAGAGAACAGCACTGAACGAGCTCCAGGGAACTGCAGAGTGACACTGGGCAGGGCAGGGCTGGGAACATAGAAAAGTTAAACCTAAGGCATCACCCAGAGAACATTTAAAGCCCATCTGAGAGAGGAAGAAGCTCAGACTCGGGTGGGTGCACACTGCTGACAGTGATGGAGTGCTCGGAACTTGTCTAAAACCTCTGCAGCTCTGATTTAAAGTCATTTTCCTTCTGACATGTCCCCAAACTCGGGTACAAGTAGTGATGTGCAGAGCACTAACAAACAGCTGAATCCACCAAGCTGAAATCCTTCACCTCCCTCCTGGAGGGACTCATCCTCATTTTCTGTAAGATATTTATCACAAATTAATGGCTTTTTGGTAATGATGTGCTGAGGATCTCCACTCATGGTGCCAAGTGCTTCTGTGCTATTGGAGAAACCTCTCAGAAAAGAAATCCTGGGCTCTGTGTGCTGGGTCTCTGAATTTCTTTGTGCTTCATATGAAAACAGAAAAATGAGTTTTTCTATCTGGCAAATACCTGGAGTATATTGTGGCTGTGAGTTCTTTTCAGGGGATTCTTTCCCTAAATGCCTGGATGGGCTCTGAGGAGTAAAAAAAAAAACGACAAACCAAAAAACCTCCATTCCATTCTCTTTGTGCTTCAGCAAAATATTGGAATTAGGTGGTTTTGAAGTATTTGGAATATTTGAAATGTGTGCTGGTTGAGTCTCACAGCTCACATTATCCAGGTTGTGTTTTTTGATGGAATTTTAAAGGTCACAGGAATATTTAATATAGATATGAACCTTTATTGGCCAGGTAGGGCCAGGAACCACAAGATGTCTTTGTGTGTGTGTGCTGTGCTTTCATATAACACAGCTAGCCTGGAATATTGAACTGAACCAGAGTCAGGCACTTATTTTTTTTATTAAAAAAAAAAAAATTATTGCAGGGTTTTCAACCTTGAAGGCAAATCACTTTATGACTTCATTGTTTAAATTTAGGTTTTGTTTTGCAGGGGGATCGTTAGACTTGAAGCAAAAGCCTTGTAGCCCAGGGACTGTCACTTCTGATTACTTCCAGTGACACTTCCAATTATTTCCAATCACAATTCCAGGGACAAGAGGAAAAAAAAGGAGCCACATTCACCAACATCAGGGCTTTTTTTTTCAATTTTTTTTTCCCCCCTTTTTCCTGAACAAAGGAGCATTTCTGAAACCTCTGCAGGGAGAGGTGCAGAGGCAGATTTGGAGCTGTGCTGCGGAGGGGTAATTCCAGAGCCAATCTGCTGGAGTGAGGCTCCAGGCCGGTGTCTGGCAGGGTGCTGGGAATCCTGCTCTGGATCCTGCCCTGCTGAGCAAGATTAAGGAAATTGCTTCATCCTCCCCAGGCACTGGCTGGCACTAACACTCAGAGCAGCAGCATCCTGCTGACTCCTCCCTGCCCCTCCTAAGACATGAAGGGGCACAGGAGCTGCTCGTGGAGAGCCACCAGCTCAAAGTGGGGCACAGGGATCTGCTGGGGGAGCTGGAGTGGCTTCCAGGGACCCCAAACACAGTGTTTGGTGCAGGGGGTTTGGCTCAGATGAGCCCCGGCCGCTGCACCCTTCAAAAAATGAAGCAGGAGCGCCGCTCGATCTCCAGACGTCTCTGGTAGCAGCCCTTGGATCTCCTCGAGCATAAAAACAATCTTAAAATGGTGTCAGAGCTTTCAATCACACTCAGTGAAGCCTCTCACTCCCTCAGTGATGCTGCACTGGGGCTCTGCTGAGTGCAGGGGGTGTTGGCAGCTCTTTGCTTCCTTTGCTTCAGAGTGCTGCAAGAGCTCTGCAGAAAGGGGATTTTACCTTGTGTTAATGTTTATTTACTATTTGGATGCTGCAATAATGTTTATTTACTATTTGGAGAATGTGTTAGTGTATATTTACTGCTTGGATACTGAGCAGCAATCCTGGTGTGGTGTTTAGAGCCAGGTGTTAAAGAACTGAGTTAATTTACGCTGCTGGACCTGGACATTTCCAAAGCAGCAGCAAATGAAATTCAGTTTCATGTGGTGACTGAGAAGCCTCTACTTTCAAAGCAGAAATTATATTTATCAGTGATCTGGCTGAGTGGTGTTGTGGTGATTGCTTCTCCCTGTCTTGACCCCTGTTGCTCTTTGAGTGTTGCTTTTCTTGTGTTTATCCAGGTGTTCAGGTGTTGGATGTCACTGGGGGCCACCTGTGCCAGCTCCATCCCTTCCTGCAAGGCGAAAGCAGCGTGTCTTTGTAGGATGGATGCTGCTGTGACATTCAAACACAGGGAATTTGTCACTTGAGCACAGAGCAGACCACAAATCCTTTGCCAGTGAAGTTCAGAAGCTCAGTTCCACCTGAGCAATTTGACATCACGCTCGTTCAGAGACCTTCAAAGGATTCCTGCTCACCAGCTCTGATGCTTTTGTGGCATTTTCTGCTTGGATCTCTGGATGAGGTCAGTTCCATCGTGGGCATCCAGAGCTGAGTGTCACTGAGGTGGCACTGAGGTGGCACTTTGGGACAGCTCGGTGCTGCTCCCCCAGGAGCCCCAGCATCTCACAGAAGAGACTCTTTGAATCCATCCGTGGTGATGGAGATGTTCCCATAGTGCAGCTTTGTCTGTGGTCTGTGCTCTGGGCAAAACCTCTCCTCGTTTCCATTGTTTCAAGCTCTTGCTCGGAGACAAAGGGAATTTTAGGCAGACAAAGCAGAGCTTTTGTGTTGACAGATGTAATGTTGGGGTTTTTTTCTATTCAAAGGGGAATTATAAGCAATGGTGAGTGTCTCTGGTCAAAGAAGCATTCAGGATGTTGAGGTTCCAGCCTGGATGTTGCCAGTGATTCATGATTTAGTGATTCAGGCTTCATTTTTTAAGTGCCTGCTAGTTTTGAGTGTCTCCATTTCGAGTTTTATAAAGGATTAGTACTCTGGAATTTGTGAGTGTGGGGTCACCCGCGCTGGGTCACCCCGAATGAGGTGTCCTTTAATCATCCCAAGTTTTGGCCGTGCACTGGAAATGTGCTTCACGCTTGTTCTGCAGAGTAAGAGCACTCAGAACGCGGCAACCTTTCCCTCCTGAGCTGCCCAGCAATCGCTGCGGACCGGAGCTGGGGAGCCCAGCCCGTCCGTTCCGCGCGGCTCTGATGGGGGCAGAGGCTGTGCCAAATGCATCCCAGCTTTTCTGCCTTTGTCAGCTCCTGCCGCTTAGCCCGAGGCCACCGCTGGGGTCACCGAAAGCGGCGATTCCGCAGCAGGCAGGGAATTCAGTCCCAGCGTGACCTGCTAGGAGGGAGGCTCGGAACTCCTGGGCTCCTCCGCTCCGCACAAAACCATCCCGAATTACACCAGGCTCCTTCCTCTAACGCCTTGGGCTCGCTCCTTTTTCCCACCGAGCAGCGCCCTGGGCGTGCTGCTTCCATTGTGGGGCAGCCAGGAATGTGTTCCCATTAGGAAAAGGCTCGGAATGCTGGTGGAGGCTGCGGGGGTGTGAGCAGGCATCCTCCCCCCTCCACAGCTTCCACGAGAGAAGCCAAAAGCAGGACGTGAATGGAGCAAACTCGGCCTCGTTGCCCCCAGGCAGAAATATTTAGGGTGGTATTTTTCTGGATTTCAAGGGCTCTAAAGCAGGAATTATTGCTTTGTCTCCTTGCATTGCTCCTTACAGCGCTGCAGCCTCGAAGGTTTGCATGGAAATCCTGAGTTTTAACCAATCTTAAACCTGGTTTTGGCCCTGCTTGCTGTCCTAAGCCAGGCACCTGGTCAGCATCTCTCTGTGTCATCCCAGGGCATAAATTCCTGCAGAAAAGCTGGGAACTGAAGATATCCAGCTTAAACGAATTCTTCACTTCCTTCCCTTCCTCCTGACAAACACCTCCAAGCAAAGAACATGCAGGGGGATAAAACAAAGCTGATAACAAAAGCTGATTATTCATGCATGTAGAATGATTTTAACTAGTCAGTTAGGCAATATTGACATTTTCCTGCCTTACTAGTGGTTTTCTGAGCACTGCTGGGGAATGTCCTTTGTTCACAGGCACCAATGCTCTGACATAGCACAACCTGCTCGGTTTTAGGCGTTGCAAATGTGGTGTAGGGCACCTTCCGCCCCATCTCAGGGAATGTTAAGTGAATTAAAAACTTAATCACACGCCATGAGTGATTTACTACTCTGCTTTCATCCCCCTTTTTTTTACCATCACTTAACGGAGGCTGTGCTGTCCTTTATTTTGACCAATCGAATTTGCCTTCCCCGAGGAGAAGCCTCGGAATGCGAATCCTTTTTATCACTTTGCGATGGCACATGACATATGCGAGAACCTTTCCCCTTCCAGAGCCACTCCTGCCTGCCTCCCCTCCTCCCAGAGCGGGCTCCGAGCCTCTCCCCCACCCTGCCATGTGTGCAGCATCCCTCGCTGCTGGCTGCAGCTTTTCCTTCGAGTTCCTGGCCTCGGGCTTGTCCTCTCAATATTTCCTTTTCTGCAGCGTGGAAAACCCGGCCTGCCCAGAAAAAACAGCGGCTCCAATAGCTCCTGGCAGCCTCGGTGCTGATGAGACAGGATTGGAGTGTGCTGGAGCTCTTTTAACTCTATGTGCACATCTTTTCTTGAAGGTTTTGGGGCTTTTAGAAGCCTTCGATGGGGTCTGGGATTGTCTGATTCTCTCAGTGTCTCTGGCATCTCTCTCCACTGAAAGCATCTGGTGTAGCAAGAAGAGCTCAGGAACATCTTCAGCCCATGGAAAGTAAATTAATTTCCATTTCCTGCAGGGAAGGAGCTGATTCAGGCAGGAATTAGCACTGCTCTTCCATCCTTTCTGCTGATCTAAATGCTGCTTCATTTTTAATGATCATCTTGTAAGAGCAGAATGGAGAGGGGGAAAAAAATTCCCCAAAGACTAAAAAAAGCAAATAAATCCTGGTTTTTCTAAAACATCTGTGTGGGGATTGGAACTGAGCTCACCCAAGGCTCTCTCCTAGAAAAGATCCTGAAGTAGGCTTTACCTGGCAGGTCCTGGCAGATCTAACCCTGGCAGGGTTAATTGCCCTGGATTTAGGAGGTTTTTGTGATGTTCTTGCCTTTGAGCATATCCAGTCCTCTTCCCTCCTTGATGATTTAATGTCCCAGCCTTGTTTTAATTCTGCTGTGACACTGAAAGCTTTAGTTCATGCAGGGGACACGGTGGGTGGTCTCCTTGTTACCACAACTCCGTAATCTTATCAGCAAGTGAGGAGTGGAGGATGGGAGGAAGTGTCAGAGGAGCTGGGATTGCTCTGGGTGAGGAGCAGGAGCTGGGTTTAGGCTGGGGCTGGGTTTAGGCCGGGTCTGGGTTCTGGGAGGAAAGGGCAGTAGTAGCTCTGCGTTCCTGATCTGGAGGAAACAGCCCTGCTCATGGACTGAAATCATTCTGGGGCTTTATTTTTCTGTGTCAGCACTGTCAGAGCCTATAATCCTCAAGCAAAAGAGGCCATCCTACCCTACCAAGAGAAGGACTTCGAGTGAGGAATCCCCTTCAGCAAGGATGTGACAAGCAGACTGACAGTGTAGAAGAAAGGGAAAAATATCCTGAGCCAATATGCATAAAATTAGGGCCTGATTATGAAGCAGAATTAAAAATAAACCAGGAAGAATTTCCCTGGTGGAAGGAGCTGGTGGAGCAGCAGGAGGGGCAGCTCCTGGTGCCAGACACGGATTCCAACAGCAGTAATTGAGCAGGTAATGATGGTGAGAGTGCCTAAACCTCCTCCCTCGATGCTGGAGCCACGCAGGCAGGGCTGGATGGAGATCTAGGAGGATGAGCAGTGCATTTCAAGAGGTCCAAACAAAGCAGTGAAGATAAGTCGTGGGGTTACAGGAAATTTAACAGAAAGAAATCAAATACATGAAACATATCCTTTCCCTTTATTAAGTCACAGAAAAAAATATAGAATATTAATCACCGATATCATCTGTTCATTTCTAAAGAAGTTTGCAGTGATGATATTAAGATTGAGTGTTATTCCTGCAGCCACTTTAAACAGCAGCCACTGCTCATCCCCTCCTGTCCCTCTCTGACCCAGGAGTTGTGCATAATAGATGAACATTCCAGAGAGATGCCAGGGAAAGTGTCCTGGGCAGCTGGCACAGAGCAAAGATCCTGGAGTGTGGGGCCTGGGCTGTGCCCTGTGCTCACACAGGTTGTCCTGGTGGGGCTCTGCTCAGGATCTGGGAAACTGAGCAGGACACTTCCCTCGTGCTTCAGGTGGGGGTAGACACATCCTGCAGGAAGAACAGCAACCAAAGTGTGGAAAAAGGCATTTAAAACATGACACCTTATACAGAAAAGTCAGAATTCTCAGTCAGGAGAAGAGGTGGGGAGACAGGGATCTGTGGGTTTGCTGCCAGTTCCAGTGGTGACTCTGTCATCTATTGGAATGAAAATTTTCACTGCTAAAATTCAATTCTGCTGTTGATTAACTCACCTCATCTCACCTCAGTCCCAGGAGGAGCTTTTAACAAGTCCTTTTGGAGCCTCAGCTTCCCTAGCTATTAAAAACAAAAAAAAAAAAACAACAAAAAAGGAAATATCTCATTGTATAATGGAGTTTATGGTCCTCAGACAAAACGGGGAGTATTGGTAAATAATTTGATGATGGTTTTTATCAGGCTGCCCTCTCCAAAGAGCTTATAGCTGCTGTCTGCTTGCATTTGTATTTCCTGTCCCTGGGATGGAGCTGTGCCCTGACAGAGCCAGCTCTTTCAGCATTTAGGGTTTGACATCTTAAGGAACCACATGAGCCCTCGCCTGAATTCTTTATAAATTTTGTAGGAAATACACTCAACCATACTTCCTAAAAGAGGAAATGCTTGAGTCCTGTCTCCTGTGTTTAGAATAAACAGAGTCCAGATAATTTAATCTAAATGGAAAATGCTCTTTTGGGGATAAACAGCCTGAATAAAACATTTCAGAGCAAACCCACGTCCCCCCTTGCACCACCCCCCAGAGCAGCTTGGATCCTGCAGGATGCCGGGAGCAGCTCTGAGCAGGGGAATTGGCCCCACCACAACCCAAATCCTGCTCCAGCCTCCCTGTCCTGCCTGCCCCAGCCATGCTGGTACCTACAGGCAGCCTCAGAAATCCTCCAGGATCAGCCAGGACCCTGCACAGGGCACATCTTGTTGGGCTCGTTCTGTGTAAGTGTCGAATATTGCCTGGTTGTAGGCAACATTTGGGGTTGTTTCTGGATATTAATGAGGGCCAGATGGAGGCTGGGGCACTCTGGGCTGCTCTAATCTGCAGTGTGGAGCTATTTGATTATAATTATTTTTAATCTTTTTTTTTTTTTTTCCCCTCCCCTTCTCAGCTAAGCAAAAACAACAAAAAATTTCCAGTGGTGTGAAGCTGCTGCTGCTTTCTGCTGAGCTGGCTGGGCTGGAGGGAGGTCTGGGAGGGAAAAATCCATCCTGGAGGCAGGGAAACGAGGGATGTGTATCCCTGTCACTCCAGATGCAGCAAGAATTGAAAACGGGGATGTTAATTGTCACCCATTAAAGCTGAGCCTGGGCTGGGTGCCAGAATGTGATGAGGAGGTGTTTCAGGTTAGCAGGTACAGTCAGGGCTGGGATACCCTCTGGGTATCAGTTATTTAAAATATTCCCTTAGCCTGCTAGCTTGTTTCTAGTCATTAAAAATATTCCTTAGCCTGGTATCTTGTTTCAGTTATTAAAAAAAATCCCTTAGCCTGTTAGCTTGTTCCTCACTATTTGAGGTACTCACACAGGCTGTTACCTTGTTTCCAGTTATTTAAAATATTCTCTTCACCTGTTAGCTTGTTTCCAGTTATTAAAGATATCCCTTAGCCTGCTAGCTTGTTTCCAGTTATTTAAAATATTCTCTTTACCTGTTAGCTTGTTTCTAGTTATTAAAAATATCCCTTAGCCTGCTAGCTTGTTTCTCATTATTTAAGGTATTCACATAGGCTTGTTTCCAGTTATTTAAAATACTCACCTGTTATCTTGTTTCCACTTATTAACAGGAGCTGGTCTGAGGGAAAGAACACAGAAATAGGGTAAAATAATAATAATAATAATAATAATAATAATAATAATAATAATAATAATAAAGGACTTTTCCTTAGCCAGTTTTCCCCCATTATCAAGACCTGATACACTCATTTAGCCAGGATTCCTCCTCCCAGGTTTGTGTGAGTTATTCCTGCCCCTGAGTCAGCTCTGTGAGCTCTCCCAGTTGCACCAGGATGCCTCAGAAAGTCTCTGCTCAGCCTGAGGAGGATTGCACTCCTCTGGCCTGGGTTCAGGCAGAGTCAGGCTCTGCCTGGGACAAAGCATGGGAATAAGGAGCCAGCAGCTCCAGGATCAGAGGAGAACAAGAGTTGATTTAATGATTGTTTCACCCTGAAATAATCCAGTACTGGGGGGAGGTGGGAGAAAACCCACAAGTGTGGGATCACCTGGTTTTATGGAGAACTTATTGCTGATTATTAGGCACATGGGGAAAGGCATGTATTGATATTCTGGAAGAAATAAATCTAATTCAATTTCCCATTGAGCTTTCCAAATAGGCTCCATAGGCAGAAATGTCTTTCAGAACAGAAGTTAAGCACTTTGGATCTGTTGTCCAGTAGTTGCATGTTCCATTTCTTGATATAATTTCCTTAATTCCTGAGGAAAATGGGTGCAGTTCTGCCTTTGCCAGTGCTTAGCATCACATCTTCTGCCAGTTCCACTAATGAGGCCAGATTTGGGAGCAACCCCTGCCCTGTAGGATTAGGAATCTCCAGATAGGAAAGGTGGGAATCTGTTTAAAAGACAGCAGAGTCAAGGTTTGCTGCTGCTGCTGCTGCTGCTGTTCTTGGGTTGTGGGAAAGGAAAGTGTGTCAGGTTTTGCTGGTGCTGTTTTATTACTGTGACTCCAATCTGTCTTCTAAAGGATTTTAAGGACTGAGTGCTCAGAATAAAACCTGGGATGCTGTTTAGCCCCTACACAGCCTTGATGGGATACTTGCCACAGGAAAAAAGGGAACAAACAAGGAAGGAAACTCGAGCTGGTGGAGATTTTTAATGTTCCATGGCAAACAGCTGAGTGTAAATAAAAAGTACAGGCACTGGGTGAGTTTAGAGATCTGAACTGCTGAATTTGAGCAGATCTGATGAGTTGGATGTAATAAAGAGTCTTTCTCAGAGTGACTGAGGAGCTGAAACAAAAGCAGGCTGAGGAACCTGCTGAGAGCTCTGGCTTTGGGAGAGTTTTGTGTAGCCTGGGGTGAAGAGCTCCCCTCCCACATCTCCCTGCACCCTCCCAGCCACACTCTCTGCCTCTGGACAGGAGAAATGTGTAAATAATGTGAATGTGGGGCTTTGTTTAGGAACTGGTGCCTGGAGAGCCTTTGCTTAGTCTGGGTCAGGGCAGAGGTCCCTGCAGCAAAGCCCAGGCTGCTCGCAGCAGCTGAGCTGGGTTTAGCTCGAGGAATGTGAACTCCGGGAGGCTGGAGATGTCTCTGGGTGGTGTTGGCTGTCAGACACACAGAATTTTGTCAGATTGTGCTGTCTGGCACCTCTTGCTTTACCTGCTCATCTTTTAGAGTAAATATCCCAGGCAAGGATGGAATTTGCCCAAGCTTGCCCCCCTGTCGCCAAGATTGTGGTTTGCAGTTGTTGGGCCTAGGAGGGTCTGGGTGTCCTTGGAGAGCTGGAGAGGCTTTGTTGTGTGTGTGTGAGCATGAGAGAACAGCACTGAACGAGCTCCAGGGAACTGCAGAGTGACACTGGGCAGGGCAGGGTTGGAAAATTGAAAAATATAAATGTTAAAACTTAAGGCATCAAGTGTCCAGGTGAAGGCAAGGCTGTGTTACACTCAGCCCAGATGGAGAGGCAGAGTGCTGTGATAATCCTCCCTCCTTTCAGGGAAACTAAACTCATTGAGTCATGGAAATTCCAGCCTCGGTTCTTAATGAGCCCTGGATCTTAACAGCATCTGACAACTGAGGCTGGTTCATGCTCACCCTCCCTGGGATCAGGACAGCCCCTGCTGCCTTTGCAGCGCCCTCTGAGAGCTCTCAGTGATGGAAATAGGAGCTGATTTCAGGTCTGGTAGCTGGAAATTTGGCAAATGCAGGATAGAAACTAAATTTCAAGCAGGGCTGTTTGTCAGCAAACCTCGCTGCTGGACCTGCAGGCTGTCAGCTGCAAGCACTGTGGTGATGTTCTGCACTCTCTGCTGAACCAAAACCAGCTGAAACTCCATCCAAACTCACCCAGGCTGCTCTGAAAGGTCCATCACTGAATGGTGCTTCTCATTTTTCAGTTTGATTATCAGTTGAGACTTAAATTGGTGGAACTGTGCACCTAAAGGCTCTCACGGAACTGTGAGGGCTTAAAATTTCTATTCTGACATAAAGCTGCTTCACCAATCACCCTTAAATGCAAGTGTAGGTACAGAAATTTATTTTAAAACTGGACCAAGTCAGTTCCTGGACTCTAAAAAAGACCATGCAGGTGTCTGCCTCGCTTTCCTGTTTTACTTTGTTTATTTGACTTTGTCCAAGTATCTTTTGTGAGCCATCTCAGTTTCATATTAGAGGCCTGACTTCTCCTCAATCTTATAATTTGTACTAAAGATATCCACAAGGCTGCTTTTGTTCTTGTGAGAAACCTCGGGGAGTCTGAGGCTTTGTCAGCCTTGCCAGCTCTTTAAAATAACATTTAGCAAACAGAAGTTGGGGAAAAATGTAAAGCCAGAGGAATTTGAATGCAAGTCCAGGCTGCTAAATGGGTGGCATTTAAATGGGTTTGAAATTGTGAGGAGTTGCACTGCAAAAAAAAACAACCCTTCAGCTGTTTGGTTTTTCTCTCAGCCACTTGATAACCTAAAGATTTCAAGTCTCAAATCCTCTTTTATGAGTTTCTCCATCAGTCTCAGCTTGCCTGGTCTCTTTTTCTACACAAATTTTAAGATGTCCAGGATCATTATTTTGGGGTTTTTTTATGCAGCACCTAAAGAAGATACATCCTTGGCTAAGGCAAATAATGTCAGGCCACATCTCCAACTGGAATTTGCCAAATTGCGTGGCCAGAAAAAAAGCAGAAGAGAATTTTTCCTAAGTGGTAATTTGGCCTTAAATGTGAAAGCCTCAGATGCTCTATTTCTCAATGCCTTTGGAATAGACTCCCCACATCCTTCCAAAAGCAGCTTGTTTGTAGCATTTATCCTGAATTGTTTATTTATTTGATCTTAAAAGTTCTTTGGGGGAATCTCTCTATCAGCTCAGAAATGTGGCTGCAGTAGTAAATAGGAAGCTGTGACATTAAAAGTAATTGACATTAAAATGTTGTGACATTAAAATTAATCATGTTTGATGGATGTTAGAGACTGAATCCACAAGGCTCCCGGGTTCGTGTTCCAGCAAGCTCTGACATTCATTCTCCCCCTCAGTTCCTGCAGCACTTATGTAACTGCTTTCCCCACCACTGGTCCCGAAATTGAGAGGTCCTGGAGGGAGGAGAGGCTGGGATGGGAAGGAGAAGAGGTTTCCTTGGGATTCTCCACGTGGGAGTGGAGAGCTGCTTCATTCCCCCTGCAGTCAGTCTGTGCCAGGTACTGAGAGCTGGCACAGCAATGTCCACGCTGGGCTCTGTATCAGGATCAGGAGTGCTTGCCCCCCATGGCCTCTGGCTCAGCTTTCTCTCTTATTTCAGAGTTCCATGTCCCCAAAAGATGAAACGAGGCTTCTTTTCTGCTTTTTCTAAGTTTTTTATTTTTCTCCTATCAAAGCCTCGGAGACACGAGCTGTGTGCTCCAAGGACACGAGTGCAGAAAGGCAATGGCTGCTAACAGCAGCTACCTTTGATATCTACTTGATATCTAATATTGACCAGTTAGGAAATTCTAGGTATTTTGTTTTGTTCCCAACACCAACAAATGCCAGTTTCATTGACATGTCTCCTCCACACTCAGCTCCTTCCACCAACCAGCAAACCACAGGAACTGGTGTCAGAGAAGAAAGGAAGAGAAGAAGAAAGAAGAAGAAAAGGCTGACACCCTAAAATCCCCATGTTGTCTCTATATAACACATAGAGCAAAATACCAAAACTACAACTAAACTCTCTGTGGTTCACTAAACAAAAATCTTTTCACCTTTCTGGTGCATTCAGGTTCTCCCAAAGGTGAAGGGAGCCTCTCCCAAAAGCTTAGCCATTTTTTTGAGGAGCTCTGGGGACAAAAGGAACACCCAGAGGAGCAGGAGAAGCTTTCAGGCTTCCCTGGACTCTGACAATCAGCACCACAAGATGAAGATAAAAGAGATCCTTTTGCTCTGTCCACCATTGGGATGCTGGAGCAGAGCTGATGGAGTTGGGGTGGAGTCTTTGTTCCCTGTGCTGTGACAATTTCAGGCAGAAAAAAAACCTCAAACCCCAACAAAACCCCCCTTGGCTCCTGCAGTGTAAATAGTGCCAATTTTTGTTGCCATTTTTAGTAAGAATGGGAAAATGTTTCGTTCCTGCAACAACGGTGCCAGGCTCAGGAGGGAACATTCCCAGCTGCCAGCTCAGCTCCTGCGACACCAGCATGGAGTGAAAAAGAAATTGAGTGTTTTTCTTCAGGGCCTGGGGCTCCTCAGAGCTGCAGGGGCTGTGGTAGAACCTGACACCTGGATTTTAGCACCAGGAATGTGGGGAGTGCCAGGAATGGGAATTATTTCCACACTTTATGGGGCAAGGACTGTAGGAAAAGCTCATCCAAAGTGGGAAGAGCTCACCCAGAGCTCACCTAGATCTTCTCCCTCCAGGCAGGCAGAGAGAGGGAGAGATGCAGCATTTCGTGCTTCCAGGACAACGTTTTCCAACTCCTTTTTTAGCCATGTGGAGCTGGAGGGGCCTCAGAAAAAGGAAGGGATGGTTTGGGCTAAGAGCCAGGTGCCTCCTCACAGCCTGAGCTCAGGGCTGGCTGAGCTCGCTGGCCTAGCTGGGAACCAGAAGTCATGAGCTGATTTTGGGGTTTTTTCCCAGTCAGCACAGAGGGGGTGCAGCCTCCTTGCCGTGGGTACCTTGTGTGAGACTCCATGAAATTCACATTTTTTTGAAGCACTAAAGACTGTGCCATAAATTTATCTGGAGTTAAAGCTCAGCCTCATGGTTAGGGGACTGAAATCTGCGTCCTGGAAGCAGCCAGGTGAGAGAGGCTTCCTTTGCATGGACCTTGTGGATTTTAGATTTATCCCAAAATCTGATTCCTCCCAAGCTTGGTCAGCCTTGTTGCATCCAGAGTTATCCACTGTGCTTTCAAAATCTGGGTTTTTTTTCCTCTGCCAACTGAAAACAAGGAGAGTTGGGGGCTTCAGTGAAGAGAACACAGAGATTTTAGCAGGGAGGGGTTGTGATTTTTGTCTTTTTATTGTCCAGTGATATTGTGGGATGGTTTTGCTGATGCAAGAAGGAAAAATGAAAATGAGGAGGTTTTAAAAAGTAAGTAATGACATTACTGAACACATTATTTCATTTCCTGGGCACTTTTCTACTTCTCTTTGCCATTACCCACATCCCTGAGAGCAGCTTAGAATCCTGAGCTGGAAGGGACCCATCAGGATCATCAAACCCAACTCGTGGCCCTGCACAGGACACCCCAGCAATCTCTGAGAGATTAACCCCAATTCCTGGATTTGGGAAGTAAAAACCAGTTGGAGATGAGATTTTTTTTGGGGCTGTTCTGCAGAGGTGCTGGAGATTTCCAGCTGGGGATGCCCTGGGTGAGGGTGAACAGCAGAGCTCAGAGCGCTCAGCGATTTTAGCTGGGCTTTCTTCTCCCTGAAAATGCCTTTTTAAAGCAGGGGGGAGAAGCTGTGTCAGCTCCTGTTACAGAAAATGGCTTTTCCTAGAGAATTCAAGCCACCCAAAAAACCCCATGAGTGCTGGACACAGCAGCCAAATATTTTGGTGGCTTCTTGTGGCGACTCTGGCTCCAGGGGGCCGGGAGTTTTTGGAGCCAAAATGAACCCACTGGAAGAAAAATTGCAGTAAATTGCAATAATATGAATTCCTTGCAGGAAAGCAGATCTTGTGGGGTTTGCAGATGTAAACCTGGGGTTATTTGCACGTCCAGGATCCCAACAGGGAATGGAGCCAAAGGAAGCAAACTGGGGTGGTTGAGCTCCCCAGGTCTTGCCTCCATTCCTCGTGGCCAAGCTTTGTTGAATAGTATCAAACACTCTGCTAAGGTAAACCTTAATATTTGCACATTCTGTGCCCCTTTTTGTGCTACTTTGTGGCCTGTTCATGGTTTATTAACAGTCATTTTTCTGGCACCTTGAAATTTCAGTGCTGCCCAAGCAAATATTGGGAAAACCTCAATATTTCATGGATGTTTTTACTTGTAGACTCAGGCAACCATAATACAAAATCAGATGATGGATCTGATCACCAACTTGTTTGTTTTTCTCTGCACATAATGGGAAAAAGCTGGTACTGGACTGGAAGTGGGGACAGCTGGGAACTGCTCACAGATACTGTCAACACTAAAAGAGGCTGAATTCATCAAATTTCAGCAGGAAAAGAGGCTGAATTCATCACATTTGGAGCTCAGTTATCCCACAGACCACCCAGGCTGGGGAGAGTTGGGGTTTGGGGTCCATCAGGGAGACTCCTCCTGCCTGAAGGGAGCTGCCTGGGGTGTCTGAGAGCAACTGTGGCACTTCAGGGATTTCTCCCTAGTGGGAGAAGAGTTTTCTGTGCTTTTTGGGGCCAGTTTAGAAGCTGCAGTGAAAGCTGAAGGTTTAAAGAGTGGGATTTGACTCTCCTGGATCTGTCTCTGCCTCCAGACTTGGGGCTTGTCACAGAGCAGTGTAAACTGAAAGGGATTTCTGGAGGTGTGAGGCTCCAAGTTCCCTGGAGCTCGTTCAGTGCTGTTCTCTCATGCTCACACACACACAACAAAGCCTCTCCAGCTCTCCAAGGACACCCAGACCCTCCTAGCCCCAACAACTGCAAACCACAATCCTGGGGACAGGGGGGCAAGCTTGGGCAAATTCCATCCTTGCCTGGCTTCTGCTTGGGGAATTGATGCTGAGATCCAAGTGGGAAGAACTCGGGAGCTGTCCTTGTCCATGTTGGGATGCACTGAGGCAGGAGCCTCTGGAGCCCAGAGTGTACCTCTGAAGGCCTTTCCAATCAATCCTTCCTTGAATCCTTTATCCCTGTCTAGGCTCTGTTTCTAGGGAGCCATTTCAGACATCAGCTTTGTTTAATAAAGGCTATTTTGCACATTGTCCAAGGCACTGTCTAAGTGTGTCGTGTCCACCCCAAAAGCAACAAAAAAGCAGCTCTGAAGATGAGGTTTTGATCAAACAAAACCCACAATATCTGTTCCCAAGATGGGAACAGTGCAGTGCAGTCTGGGTTTTGTTTTCTCCAGTGCTTTCCAATATCAATTCAGCATCAGCTTTGGTGATAAGTCAGGGCTGTTAATAAAACACTTCTGGGTGCTGAGGAAATCTGTTGGTCAAGCTGTGGTGAGGAGCTCGGTGTGACTCAGGGCACGGGAAAAGCCCAGTGAGGGTTTCAAGGCTTGGGAGATGGGCTGGGAAGGAGGGTGGGCACCCAGCCCTGGTGTGGAGCTGGTCATGAGTGCCCCCATTCCTCCTGGCCTCACTTCTCCTCCTTCCCCCGACCTTCCCGGCGCCTTCCCTGATCAGATGCATGACCTTTTCACATCCAATTAGCAGAATGCTTCAACCATTGCCTGAATCCCATTTTCACCCTCCTCCTCCTCATCCTGGAAACCCCGAGCTGGCTCCGTGCCGTGCTGTAGCTCTCAGTCGGGAGGGTTTTGCTTGCTCTCAGCAGGCTGATCCCCAATTCCTGTCCTTCCAAAGGGCTCTGCCTCTCCAGCCTCCCTCGGGGCATCCCTCTCTGCGGGCAGGGCCCTGTGCCAGGAGCTGCTCTGCTCTTTCCCAGCAAAGGTCACAGGGAGATTTGGCAGGCGCCATGCTCAAAACCTTCTCGCTCGGGGTCCCCCCCAGCAATGGCCCTGGGCTCTCTCAGATCTGGTGCCTCTGCAGGACCCTTGGTATTTGCAAACATGAAAAATCTGTGTAACATCTCAGCTGCTGGCAGGGAGGAACATCTGCTTCCCTCCCAAACTCTTCCCCATTGCAGGAACTGTTGGATGTGACCATCAGGATTGAGGTCGGGGTGGTTCAGCTGCGGTGGCTTGAGATCTCTGCCTCTGGAATATTGTCCCTCTCTGTCCCCCCACACCAAAATCTGCAGGTTTTATTTTACCTCAAGGAGTACTGAAGTTTTATTTTCAGTCTCCCCACCTGCATTTTTGACAGGCTGCTAAAATTGGAGTTGAAAAGTTGTAATTTGAGCTTCTCTGAGGGAAGGGAAATGGAGCTGCTTTCTGGTCTAGTCCTTAAGCCTTTTCCAAGTATCTTAGTTGGTGACTTAACTCATGATTTCTACTTTTAAAGATCAGGATTGTCATACATCTACACTGAAACTGAAAAAGAAAGAGCACAGGTTTATAAGTAAATAAGTTTAAAAAAATCCCCAAACCAACAAATAAACATAATTAAAAAAAACCAAACACATTTTCTCCCAGATATTTTTAAATCTCCCAAAATTTGACAGAAGCGAACCAAAAATTATTATTTTTTCATTTTCTTAGGCTGTTTCATAGGCTGCAGCAGTGTTGCTGCACTTTTCATTGTGTTTCATCGTGTCCTTTTTAGGTTTGTGAGCTGTTGTCAAGCACAATGGCTCCAGGAGTTGGAACCTGGCCCTTAGCTCCCATGCTGGAGCCCTGTGGGGAGCAGAATCCCCTTCAGGCTTTTGTCTCTGGCTCTTGTCACTGCAGGAGCACACCTTGGGTCCCTGAAAACAAAAACATATACATAAATATATATATAAATATGCAGGAATCTATCGTACTTTGTGTTAAAAAGCATTTCTTTGTCTCCTGTGCCTCAGTTTTCCTGAATTTCAGGATCACTTGCAGCAGCTGTGCAGTGCTGTCAGCTAAAAGAGCTGCTGTGCTCCCCTTTGCAAAGGGAGAATCCTTCCCACACACTTTTAAAGTCAATTTTGGGAAGGGAGAATCCTTTCCAAATGCTTTTAAAGTCAATCCGAGTTCTCAGGAGCACAGTGTTCAGTCCAATCCTTGGCTTGCAAATGTTACTGGGGAGGAATTTGGGATCATTTGGAGCACAGGGCCTCTCCAAATGCGAGGTGAGGCCATGCTCAGTGCAGGCTGAGCTCACACAGAGCTGCAGTGAATTCCCTGTGTGACCCCAGCTCCCTAAAGTGCAGCTGGGTGTCTGTTCCAGCCTCCCCAGTGGGGTCTGCATTCCCCAGTAATCCCCACTGGCAGTGCTGATTCAGAAACTGGATTCAGAGCTCCACCTCCACTCTGGGAGCTCAGTGCAATGTCCAGATGCTGCAACCCCTGCTAAGAGTGGAAAAAGTGAGAGAAAAGGCATTCATTTTCTCCCAGCCTGCTTGCAGCTGGCACGGGGCTGTGCCAAACTCCAGGGAAAGTGCAGGGAGGGATCTGAACCCCAGTGATAAGAATTATAAACTCGATCCTTTATTTTAATTTGTGACTCACACTAAAGCCACTGAAAAATGAGGATTAAAGACTGCGGTGTCTTTAATTTTCTTACCTCTGGATGAACACAAAACAATTGATCCTGCCCACAATGGAACTGATAAGGAGCTGCAAACATCTGGATTGGCAGTGTGTGACCATCGCTACTCTGGAGCTGCTGCTCCTGGCTGTGGCACTGATGAGGTCTCATGCTAGGGCCTGAGCCACAATAAAGACTCCAAATTCATAAATCTTCAGAAGCCTTTAGATTTATTATTTTCATTTCATGCAATGTAAGAGCAAGCAAAAGCAAAATGCAAAAGCAAAGAGCAAAAACCATTTTTCTCTCTTGATCCATTTGTGTGCTTGTCTCGGTGAGCAGAACAGTGTAGAACAGTGTGTGAAAACAAAAACAAAGATCAGGTATTTCATCGGCTAAGGAAATACCATTTTCAAAACATCTTTTCATGTTTACATTTTTGCTGCCTGGGAATCTTACCCCAGAGCTCTGACTGACTTTGGTGCTGTAAGAATCTCTTTCAGGCAGAAAATACCTGAAAAATCTTTTCCTGGTTTCCACACCTGGCGCTGTGCTCAGCCCCTGCAAGTTGTACCTTGGCTCCAGCCCTGAAGAGCTGCAGAGTTCAATGTCTCCCTTACAAGATTTCTGGAGGTGCTGGTGATGCCTGAAATGGCTCCTTGGAAACAGAGAGCAGACAGAAATAAAGGAATCAAGGAGGGATTGGTTGGAAAGGCCTTCAGAGGTACACTCTGGGCTCCAGAGGCTCCTGCCTCAGTGCATCCCAACATGGACAAGGACAGCTCCCGAGTTCTTCCCACTTGGATCTCAGCATCAATTCCCCAAGCAGAAGCCAGGCAAGGATGGAATTTGCCCAAGCTTGCCCCCCTGTCGCCAAGATTGTGGTTTGCAGTTGTTGGGCCTAGGAGGGTCTGGGTGTCCTTGGAGAGCTGGAGAGGCTTTGTTGTGTGTGTGTGAGCATGAGAGAACAGCACTGAACGAGCTCCAGGGAACTGCAGAGTGACACTGGGCAGGGCAGGGCTGGGAACATGGAAAAGTTAAAACCTAAGGCATCACTGGGGAGGAGCTGCTGCTGTTCACTTCGTGCCTCAGGGCAGCTGTGGCCGAGGGTTTGAGGCTGAGCAGAGATGAAAAGTGACAGAGTGTTAATACATTAGGCATTCATTTTGTATCGTATTAGTGGTGCTTGTAGTGGGTAAGTGAGATGTCATAGCCTGTTATGTGCAATTATGAGCCCACAGATGAACATCCCATGGAGGGAACGGGGATGTGCTGAGCAGGGAGTGAGGGCTGTGCCTTAAAACTGCATCCAACCCTGCTGGGAATGGGATCTGAGGGAAAGCTGCAGGGAGGGACAAAGTTCCCCTCTGAATACCTTGAGTTTCCTGGTTCCTTTTGTGGCAGGTTTAGAACAAGCTGGATTTCCAAGATACCAAGCAGCAGAAAAGCATAATCAGTTCGCTGCCTGCTGATTAAAATCTTACACCTTGATACAAAGGCATGAAAAAAAGGAGAGGGAATCCTCATCCCCATTTTTATGGGGAATCCTTATCAATCTCTCAAGTCCATTCCTATCTCCCCGGTTTCCAGAGTTAGCTGATGCAACCTTCTCCTTGGATTTCGAAATGGGTGAGGAAAGAGCTGATGGACAAATACTGCTTTGAGAACAGTTTTGTTGCTGTCTCTTTGGGTTTGTATTCTGGATTCTGCTCGGTGTCTGCCTTGGGCAGAGAACTTCATTTCTGTGTGCCTTCATTTGTGTGTCCCTGAACTGACAGCAACAAGAGATTCCCTGGGAGACTAAGGCCTAAGAATATTCCTCAGACAAAAGAAATCCTAGAAATTATTACTGAAACCATCTTCCTCCTCACTGTTTTTTTTTTGAAACCAGGCAAAAGGAGTGAAATTTCTGACGTTTAGGGATGGAATGTTTGGTTTGCTTGCTTTTCAAAGTTTTAAGGTGCACAAAGCAGCCCAGAGATGCCTGGAAAAAATGGGGAATATCAGAGAGCCACTGGTGCTTCTTCCCTCCAGGAATGTGCACTGACAAACTCCCAGCTACATCGCTGAAGGCTTGGCTGAGCTGGTGCTGGAAACAGGAGACACCTGGACCAATTCCCTGATAAAATTGCCTGGACCAGAGGCAAAGGAATCTCACACATTCCTGAGCACAAGCACTCTGTGAACCATGAAATTGGGAGATGCAGTGTTGGTGCCTTGTTTTCTGTTCTGGAGTCCCCAGGGATGTAAAGCCAGGATCTCCTGCTTGCACTGGATTGTTTTTAAAGTGCAAGGAGAGAAAGGAAAGCACATCCAGAGCTGCTGGCTGCCTGGGAAGGTCCTTGGCTAAAGGAGTGCTTCAATGCTTTTTTTCTGATATTCCCAAGCCTCTTTGGACTTTGGATCCAACCTGGGTTGGTGCTGAAAGCTAACTCTGGCATTTTCAAGGACAGGATTTTTCCTTTTTATTGTAAGCAGGATTTTTAGTTGCATGTGGCCGCTGGCTACTGCAGGATTAATTTCCCGCTTGTCTTTAATCCACAAAGGAATCCTTAAGTTTCCCTCGAGGAATATTGAACCCCTGCTGCTGGGGGCTTTTGATGAAGTACTTCATTTAGACAGCAGGAACAGTGCATTTGCTCACACAGGGTGTGCACTGATGCTGAGCTGGTGAAGCCATCCCATGTCCCTTCCCTGGCTCATCCAAGATTCCCAAAGGGAGGACTGGTGGGTACTGCTGGTGATGCCTTAAGTTTTAACTTTTATATTTTTCAAATCCCGCACTGCTAGTGTGACTCTGAAGTTTTCTGTAGCTTGTTAAGTGCTGTTCTCTTATGCTAAGATAGACATAACAAAACCTCTAACTTGCTCTCCAAAGACACTAAAAGCAAGAACTGTAAACCTTCATCTTGGGAAGCAGGAGGCAAGTTTGGAGAAAATCACATCACTGGCTGGGTTCTAGTTAGTAAATTTATGTTGATATAAAAGTGTGAAGCACTCATGACCAGGGTGTCCATTTTGGGATCCACTGAGGCAGGACCCTCTGAAGCCCAAAGTGTGCACCTAAAAGCCTTTCAAATAAATACCACTTTTTTTCCTTTATTCCTTGTCTAATCTCTGTTTCTAGGTACCCTATTTAAGGCATCATTGGCATTCCCGTTGGCAAAGCATCACCAAGCCCAATTCCAGCCCCGCTCCTACTCAGCTGCTGCAAACCTCTAACAACCAGAGGCTTTGCTCAGTGCAGTGTTGCTTTTCTGCTCTCCCTGGGCCTTCCTCGCTCCTCTGCAGCCTCAATTCCAAAGGCTTCACGTCACCACTTGGAAGCTCGGCCGCGTGCGGGACTCTTCCCCTGCGCTTTGTTTGCACAGCCTCAGCACATGTGGTTCCAATTCCAGAGGTTTTGCAGCACCCTGCGGATGGGGACGGGGCTGGCCTGACCCCTCTCTTTCACCACAGCCCCGTTCTGAGGAGGGGGAGCTGCCTCTTATCTGCTGTTTCTCGTATTTGGGATGCTTTGGCTTCACAACCAAATTCCTGCGACCCACGGCGGAGGGGAGGGGAGGGGAGGAGGCTGGGGGCAGCGTGCTGGGGCCGGGCCGTGGTCACTGGGAGTGCTGGGGCTCTCGGGAGAAGGCGACCCTTGGCCTGTGTGTCTGTGCCAGCCAAGGAACACACGGAGCAGATGTCCCAGAGCACGGCCTGCGCTCCCTTAATTATCCTCAGGAGACCGCGGCCGCCTCCAGCCTCTCCTGCCTTGTGCGAGGAATGCGGCAGAGCTGTCTGCAAGAAGACACTGCTTGATGTTTATTTTGGCCTGAAATGCTGTCAGGGTAACTGTTAGGGTTGGTGTGGTCTGAGCATGAGTGGGGGTGTCGACCTTTTTGGGTTCTCCTCGTAACTCCAGGATAAACCAGCACGGCTTTGCCTTGTCCTGCTCTACCCACGGCGTAGGAGAGTCCGAGGGGACATAAAAACCTTCGAGTGCCAGTGTCTGTCATCACCACTGAGCAGCACCAGTGGGGGAGGATGTTTGGTTTCTCTAGAGTTTAATTTTAAGGCCCACTGAGCCTTAAATATTGAGTGTGGAGCTCGGCGGCAGCGTCTCCAGCACTTCACTGGTTCAACTCCCGAGTCACGCAAGCAGCCCTGCAAGTTTGACTCAAGATGTAATTCCTTGGCCATAAAAGTCGTTGTCAGCCTCCTGCTCCAGCAGCTAAAATTCTGAATCTGCTGATTGCAAAACACTCAGGTTTTTGTTGTTAGCACTGGACGAGGGGCGGGCTCCTGCTTTTTCGTAAGGAAACTTAGTAAATCATTTCCTACAAGACTCCAGCAAGATGAGACTCCAGCAGATGTGAAATGTCCTAAATTCCAGGCATGAGGGAGTGCTGCAGAGCTGCAACATGGCAGGCTGTCCTGGGCTTTTTGTTTTCAACTCCCAAACATATTATTAGGAATAATATGCTTAATTTAGACACATTCTGTTTTCAGATACATTGATTTTTAGCACAAAATAGTGAGGCAAATACAGGATTATTGAGCTGAAGGAACGCTCTGGTGTAGTTCTGTGGATGTTTATTCTCTCTGGGTTGCTTTAAGCAGGAAGTTATTGCATATTTGGATTATTTTTCCTAAAATGAAGTATTTCACCAGTTCAGGTCTGGCAGAGAGCAGCTATAGCATGGGATTTCTGCATGCACTGAGGTGGTTTTCTCCTGGATTTTGGGGAGAGTGTGTGCCCACAGGGACAAACCTTCCTTCTCGGAAGGATCCCATTTCCAGTCAGAGAGCGAGGATGACTTTTAGGAGCAACCCACAGAATGATGCAGTGGAGAACTCCTCTGCAGGGGACAGTTCCTGTTCCAGGGAGGACGTGATGTGCCCTGACACCAGGGCTTGTTCTGTTCCTGTCACACCTGCAGCCGGGACTCATTTTGATGCTAACGAACAAAAGCAGGCAGAGCACCTATCACAGGTGAGCTGGGAATTGTTCGGACAGGGTACAAACTCTGTGTGTGGATGGCACTGCAGTTCCTGCTCTCGCTGGTGCGTGGAAGAAAGTTTCCCTCGGCAGCAGATTCTGGTTGTTTCCTGAGTCACTTCCGACGTCTGGAGCTGCAGGAGAATTAAAGGTTGCATTTCTGCTCCTCCCTGGGCCTTGGAATAGTCTGTTGCAAATGTCATCTTTGCTAAAGAGCCAAAATAAATAATGAAAAGCGTTGTGGAAGGACAAACTGCACAGATGTTCCTGGCGAAGCTGAAATCTCTGAATTATGGATATTCACATCTTAAGCGAGCTTGGTGTCAGTATGGCTTGGGCCATACAAAGCATTATTATGCATTTCTCTTTTCTTGATTCCCTGAATCTTTTCTAGGCTGTTCCTCCTAATTCCAGCAGTTAAGTGATACAGCACAAGCCATTACTTTTTAAATAGTAGAGTTTATTTTTAGCATTGCTCCCTAATTCAAACCTTCTGAACCTAATGAAAGATTTAAGTCTGGAAGCTCTTTAGCTTTTAGGATGTGAATTTGCCTACAAATAAAAACGTCAGCAAAGCATTTATTTTCCCTTTGATTCTGCTTGTCTGGCAATGTATATTTGATGTTGGGATTCGTGTGTGTGTTTGTGTACATAGAATTGTAATGGGTATGGAAATGCTCTGGGATTCAGCACAGCATGGACATGAAACTGTGGGATCCTGGTAAGGATTCAGGCAGGAAAACACTGCTTTGGATGGGCACAATTTGTGATAAGGCCTAAGGGAGTCTTGGTTTACTCAGCATTTGCTGTTTGCTGTGTTGCACAGGCCCCTTCCCTCTACACCCATTTTCAAAGGGCTGATTCTGCTGGAATCCAAACCCTTTTAAGACAGACGCTCACAATGAGAAGTCCTTAAAATGCTGAAACGAGTTCTGAGGAATTCCTCAAGACTGACATCTTTGCATGAGGGATCCAGGCTGTTGTCCATATTATTTTTTTTTTTTTTAATTTAAGCTCTGCCATGTGTGCAAGGCAGAAGGGGCTGAGAGGGCAAAAAACCTCTTTGAGTCCTTCCCCTGGTCAACCTGTGCTCGTGTGGGCACTGCCTGGATGGCTCTGGGCTTGATTAAAATCTTTGTCGCGTTTTCCTTGGAGATTTAAGCAGAGGGAGGGATGAGAGGATGCTTGTCCCTGGTCTGCAGGGTGTGGGGTGAGCTATTGTCCTCGGAACAATGGGAACAGTCACCCAGGGCCACTGCTCCTCCCCTCTGCTGTGCCACCGAGCCTGGCAGTGCACCCAAAGCCTTCAGGCCAATGCTTCCAAAAGCATTTAGAAAAGAAAAAGAGTTGGGATAAGCAGGAAAACCAATCCCAAACTCCTCCTGGAGTCATGGGATGGGAGCTGAGGAAAGCCAAAAGCGGCGATTCCCGAACCCTTCTCAGCACGAAGAGCTGCCCACAGGATGTGGAAAGGGGAAGAGTTTTTTGGGTAAGAACTGCAGAGCCTGCAGAAATGTGGCATTACTGCTGCACGTGATTTCTGGGAAAATCATCCCTTTTTTCATCCATTGTGTGCAGGATCCAGCCCTTGAGGCCACCCAGGGCTGGGGAGCTTTGGGAGGGGAAGGTTTGGAACAGCAAAGAAATAAATCTCTTTGCGACCCAGCCCCGTGTCCTGGCCAGTGCTGCTGGACCTTCCTCTGGCAGCCTTCAAATGGAACTGGGCAGGCAGAGAAATGGTTAAAAGCACCTCATTCATTTGGCCTGTCCTTGCCAGGTCTCACCCACACAAACACCCACAGTTTATTCTTCTTTGGACAATAAAACCTGGAAGGGACCTTCATCTGTTTCCAGCTCCTTCTTCTCTCATGTGCCATAAATTCCAGCACATATCCAAACACAAATCACCATTTCATCCCTGAGACCTGACCCAAACCACGGAAAATGTGGGATTTGCTCGTGTTGAGCTTTCTTGGGATTTTTTGTGGGTAATTTCTCTACCTGGCCCCCATGCTGGGTAATTGCAAAAAGCTCTTTTGTCTTCCTTTCAACCACACACATATGGGTGACTGGAAGGAAATAAAACGAGAGAATTGTTTAGAGAACCTGCAAAACTTAAACTCCTCTGGGAGTTTTCAGGCATTGTTAAAGCACTAATAAGGATTGAAGAGAAAAATCAGGGGTTTTTTAATAATATTTTTTTTTCTGATAACGTTATGGGAAAGTTTGCACACTTTGTGAGAGTCTGGTTATTGGTTCAGTGATGAATCAGCTCCCAATTATTGCTGATTCTTTGAAAAAATAAAAGGTGCTCTAAGAATCTGTCACTATTCCACTGCATGTCCCCCTGACTTTTCTCCCCATTTTGATGATGAGTTTATAGGCACAGGACTCTTCCTTAAATCTACAGATATTTCCCGGGAGCATCAAGAATTAGACTGAGGTGTGAGCCCTGCTAAACCCAGCGTGTCTGAGCCAGAAAGGAATGAAAACTCAGTCATAAACTCGCAAAAATTTTACATTTGCACATTAAAAACCTCGCCCAGGATTGAGTTTTAAAACGCAGAACACCTGCGAGGTTGTGCACAAACCCTCAGCGCTCCACGGGGCTCGGAAAATGTTGCAAATGTCGCGTGAATGTTTCTGTTGTGGTGCCTAAATTAAGGTTATTGATCAGCGATGTAGCGAGCGCCGGCGCTAATGAGGGCAGCCCGCAGCAACGTGGGCTCCAGGGAAAAGCTGGATTCGTCCTGGGCAGGAATTCTAATTGTATTTGGCAGATGGAGCTTTGAGACCAGCGAATCCAGTGATAAACTGGATTACATTTCCCTTTAAAGAAAGCAGCTAATGTGGCTGAAAAGGAGCTTTCACTGCCAGCAGTTCAGGCAGGGGAGGAGAAGCTTTGGCAAGGCTCCACCTGCCTTAAAATTCTGGGCATAGGAGGTGATAACTCTTGATGAAGTGTTTGGGAAGGATAAATGAAATATCAGAATCTCAGGAGCTGAGGGATGCTCGTGGTAACTCAGGGGCCGGTCTGAGAACGGGAGCAGGAACAGAAGGAATTTTCTAAAAGTTGGTCCTGAATAAACCGAAAAAGATGAAGCATCATGTTGGATGCAAATTTTCTTTCTGTTTTTCACTTGAAAGTTCAGGCTCCACTGTTTAAATAGCATAAAAGTATATAATTAGTATGAAATCATATAAAAAGTATAGGAACAGATCCAGCCTGTGTAACTGGAACCTCTTGTGCTCCTGCTGCCACCCCAGGATTGTGTGTTCAGTCACATGTGGGACTTCCCAGTGCTGGAAACTGCATCAGTTTTCATCAGTTTCACAATATTTGGCCCAGGAAGCAAAATATTTCCTCCCACTTCATTTCACAGGAAAGGAAAAAAAAAAGAAATGGTTTTAGGATTTTGTCTTGAGCAGCGAAAGTGCAGAACAACTCAAGTGCCCTGTGAAGGTTCCTACCCCAAAGGCAAATGGCATCGGTGTCCCATGGAAATTTGGTTGGGAAATTGGGATCCCTGCCCCCAATGCCTGTAACTTTTCTCTTCCTCTGACATTGTTTTAACAAGACTCAGCTTTTAACTGACTCAGTTTTAACTGAGTTTGGGCTTTCCATGGTGAGTCCACATTTACAAGTCGGAGATGGGCAAAGCCAAGAATGAATCCCCGATTTTTGTTCCATTTTAGCACGGATGCAGAATAAAAACTCGAGCAGAGAGAGCCTAACTGGCTGAACTTCCCATTTTCCTGAGGCGCATCATCTCCTGGGCCAGGTTTTAGGGTGTTAACACAGGTTTTGGGGAATTTTGTCTCACATTCCAAGGGCTTTGCTTCCCTCTAGCGGCTCTGCTTGGCAGTTTCCTTTTTATTTCATTTTTAAATCCTGACAAACAGTCTTTGACAACTCATACTTTTTTTGGACGTTGCTAGTCAAAGATATTTCCCAAGCCTATTTATTCCATGCTTTCCTTAAGTTTAACTCTCTTCTTCCCAGGCTGGTTTCTTATTTCTGAAATACATGAATATCATCCGGTGTCAGGAAAGGGACTTTGATGTCAGGGAAGGGACTCTGGTGTTAGGGAAGAGATTCCAAGCCTTTGCCAGACTGATGTAGGGATAAATCTAAGGTTTTCTGAGTGGAAATACTCCTTTTGAAATCAGGTCATAAGAGGCGAGGGCAGAGCTGGGGAGGTTATCTGAAATTCCGAGTGTGCAGAGGGCGTGGGTGCCACTTGAGCATTGACAGCTCCGGAGTGTGAAGCCATCTGCGAGTGCTTCAACCTCAGCGTGAAAATGCCTGAGTTTCTAGAGATGTCTCCTTAAATCAGCTGCAATCTGTGCAGGGAGCAGAGCTGGGGAGGTTGGCTCAGATGCTGTGGAGAAAATGAGGAAGAATCCGGCAAAACCTGGATAGCAAACCCCACCAGAGATGCAGCCTGGCCTCTGACCGCTGGTGTCTGTCTTCCAGCTTCCTGCTCTGTTTGGCTCTGCGAGGCTCAGACTGAATTCAAGAGAGTGGCTGAAGAGAACGTGACCCTGCCCTGCCACCACCGCCTGGGGCTGCTGGAGCAGGGCAGCCTGGACATCGAGTGGCTGCTGCACATCTCCGAGACGGTGCAGAAAGCGGTGGGTTTGCTGAGAAAATCACTTTATTTCTGCCTTCACACCACCAGCCCTCGATTTAACAGCACTCCTGTGATGATCCTTGCAGGTTATTCTGATGACGAGAGCAGTGTTTAGAAAACAGAGCTGATTTAGAGAGATTTACAGCGTGGAAAAGTTATTTGATATCTGCATGTGCTGTGTTACAATGGGATTGTTTTTTAAATGCAGTCAGTCTCCATTAGATAAAGCTCAGAAGTGCCCTTCAGGCTTTCAAAATAACCTTGGATTTTGCAGGCCCAGTTTTCAAATCCTTGGTTTCAGTACAAAACACTGTAGTTCAGTCCTTATAAAAATTAGCTCTGCAGTGACTTAAATTAGCACAGCCAAACCCACAGACTGCTTTGATGTGTTGTGGCATAAACTGATGCCTATTTTGACACATAAATGCCCAATATAAATCTCCAGCATAAATTCACTTTTTTGTGTCATTCTCAGGGTAGAAACCCAGGTTTGCTTCTCCACCCTGCCCTGGGCTTCTTGTGACCCTTGACACTTAACTGTGCTGTGCAACTCCTGGAAACTCTTGGATTTGTTGTTCCACATGAAAATAAAATGACAGCTCGGTGTCTGCTCTGCTCCTCAGGTGATCACCTACTCCGGAGGTCGCGTTTATGATGACCTGAACGAGGAGCAGAAGGGCCGTGTTTCCTTCACCTCCAATTTCCTTGCTGGAGATGCCTCCTTGCAGATCATCTCCCTGCAGTCCAGCGATGCAGGGAAGTACATCTGCAAGGTCAAAAATGCTGGGCAGTACGAGTGGGCTCGCATCACCCTCAAGGTTGTAGGTAAGGACAGTTTATTGTTCTCCCAAAGGGGAAAAAAAACGAAATCCAGGCTAATTTCCTTGGGAGAGATCTGTTTCAGCAGGGTATAAATACACAGAGACACCTCAAGATCGAGTTTCAGTGCCCAACTTTATACCTGCCTTTGCAATTTTTGGCAAAGGACAGGCCACAGGAAGAGCCTAAAGATCAGTTTGAGGTAGGTGTGATTATCTGCGTGACCATTCCTTCCGAATGATCTCTATGATCTCACCACCCAAATCAGGCTGATATCCTATCTCAGCTGCCCACTGCCCTGCCCAGACCTCCTGCTGGGGACTGGCAGTTCCTGTCCCAGCTCCCCAAGCTGATCCAAGTCAGTGGAGGTGACAAACAAACAGCTGGGGCTGCCACTTCCCTCCTCTGATTTCAGTTTATTGCTCAGCTTTTCACACTCCGTGGTCCCGCGGAGCAATCCTGCAGCTCTCCGGGTGCTGTGGGGAGAAGGAAGAACTGGGGAAGTAAAGGGAGGGAAAGATGTTCCCTGAATTGTGCCTGGAAGAGGAATGTGGTGCTAGAACTCCACTGCTGCAAGCGACCACGAGGCAAAGTGCCCCAGAGTTGCAGAATGGCAGTGCTAGGGCTGAGCCAGCCAGCTCCACTGCGGGGCTGCAGCTAAACCCCTAAAAACTTCTGTTTTGTGCCCAATAGAAGCTGCAGTTGAAAGGAAAGAAGGAAGAAAGAAGGGAGGAATGAAGGGGGAAAGAAGGAAGAAAGAAAGGGGAAAGAAGGGGAGAAAGGAAAGGTTTTCCATCCCCTAGAAAACATCACTGGTGCAATTCCTTAATGCATCCCGGGGAAGGCAGGTCTTGGAAGCTGTTTAAATGCCAAAGGAAGGGTTTCCACTGAGTGAACCCCGCGGTGTTTGCATGACCTATCTCCTGCTCCTTCTAGAGAAACCCTCCAAGCCCAAGTGCTGGCTGGAGGGGGAGCTGCTGGAAGGGAAGGAGCTCTCCCTGCAGTGCCGCTCCGCCTCGGGCACTGCCCCCATCTCCTACCGCTGGCAGCGCATCAGCGAGGAGGACGAGAGAGCCGAGCAGCTCCCGCCCAACTCCAGAGTCAGTAAGTGGAGCTCTCTCCTTCCCCCGGAGCCCTGGGACACGGGGCGGTGATGCTCCAACACTCCTCCCACCGCTGGGGCTGCACCCGGGGGGATGCTCCACCTTTCCCCCCTTCCTTCTGCCAGGAAAATTAATCCACAAACACCAGAGGTTTATGTCCCAAAAGGAGACAGAGGAGTCCCTTTACTTCATTCGAATAAAGGGAGAGGCCATGGGGCATTCCCCTGGGGTCTCTCCAATTTTTGGAGGGCTCAGTCTCCTTTTTATCCCAATTTCCCAGCCTCATTTCCCTCTCTCTTTCCCCATGGGCTGAGGTACTCGAGAGAGACTTCCTGGAATACCTAACACCTAAGATTCCCTTCTAATGTATAATCCCTCGCCCTTTAATTTTTAATTCTTATGGAATTTATTGTTTTTCCCCATTGTTTCTTCCATCTCTCAATATCCAATTTCATTTATCAGCAGACCTACAGTTTGTTTGTAAAGGCCAATATCTTTTTTTTTCCCCGTTCATCAACCAGTGGAATCCTTCCCATTGTTTCTTTTATCTCTCAGTGCCAATTTTATCTACCAGCTTGTTTGGAAAGACAAATCAATCATTCCTCTCACTTCCCCTCTTTCTTCCTTCTTTCCCCCTTTTCACTGATCCGGAGTTGATTTGATCAATTCGTGCCTCTGCGTGCTACCCACGGCTGAAGTTTCTCACTCCATCTGATTAATCCCCGTGGTGTTTTTTTCCCGTTTTGCAGACATTTCTAACCCCGGGCAGGTGCTGCTGAAGAACCTGACTCAGACGAGCACGGGGCTGTACCAGTGCGTGGCCACCAACGAGGCAGGCCAGGAGAGCTGCGTGGTGCAGGTGACAGTGCAGCGTAAGTCCTGCCCGTGAAAAACAACGTTCACTCCTGGTAAAATTGTAAAAGGTTTAATAAAAAGGACAATAGGAGACAGAAATAAAGCAAAGAGTTGACATGGACGGGTGCTTAGCTGACAAACCTCTTCTGTTAAATGCCCAAGTCTCAAACATATTCATCGATTTCTATGCATCATTCAAATATTCACTTTTTGGTGTTCTTTCAGTTTCAAGCCTCCCCCATCCTGGTTTTGTAGGTCTGATTAAAATTTGATAATCCATTGTGGTCCAGTTCTGCTGAGCACATCCTCTGCTCATCCTGTGCTCCACATTCTGATCAATAACTCTTCCTCCCAGAGTCTTAGGCCTGTAGTCCTCATCTTGGCCAGATGGTCCAGAAATGTGGGAACTTCCTTGCTTATCTGTTGCTATCCTGAGTTAGCTACATGAAAAAAGGCATTCTACATATCATGATAAAATCCTAAAAAAAATCACACTACTATTTCTAAGAAACTATCTCCATGCAACTAATTTTTCTAACATTACACATATGACATTCATTTTAATACTTGTGAAAAGCCAATAATACAATAAGCACTTATAACATGCCCAGAGCTGTGTCCCTGCTCCACGTGGGACATGCTGCTCCCAGCTCTCCCACCTGGAAAACTCTGCACTGCACCTTTGCCCTTTGGCACTTTTAATCATCACATAAAAATATAAATCTTGTTTATTGCACTTCTGATTCTCACAGCAGCCCTCACCTAAAACGGTGACAGCATCAAAACCTGAGCCCAAATGATGTTTTTATCGCTTTAGATGGATCTGGGTCTGTTAGAAACTTTGATTTTCAGGACGATTCAAGAAATACAAGCAGGGGATAATGGTGAGTTAGAGGTTCTGACCGGAGGGATTGTGTGAGATGACTCTCGGGTATGAATTCTCTCTCTGGATATTCCACCACTCCAAATTCTGTACTGATTGTACTCGGGACAGCAAAATATCTAAAGGCAGTTGGAAAGGCCGACTGTGACATGGAATAATTTGCAGGATAAAAAGTAACTTTTGACACAGTTTGGTTTTAATCGGGATTTAGCCATTTGTGTCCTGAACAGCAGAGGTTAAAAATCCCCTGATTAACCCCACCAAGGGTGTGCCAGCCCTCGGCAGGGTGTCCTTTGCATATGCATACCAGGAAAAGGGTGGAGTTTATCACCTAAACTCAAACAATAGAACCGAGCAGCTCTCCCAGCTGGAACTGCACTGATAAGACTCCGGACAAAGAAGTCTCCTCTTGGAGATTCCATAGCTTTGGAATTTTTCTGCCCAGCCAAGCCTGAAATAACTGGAATATGGAATAAGGAGAACCGGTTTGCCTCGGGCATGTGAAGTAAAAGAGTCCAGGCAGCTTTTATGCCAATTGAACTGAACTGGTTTAAAACCTCACTTGGCTTTGCTAAACCCTCCGTAGGGACTGAGCCTTAAGGAAACAAGTTTCAGCCAAGCCCAACCTAACCACTTTTATCAGAAGAGGTTGTCATAAAATATCAGCGAAGGGCCCATAATCCACGGGAAATGTTCTCTCATTATCTTGGCTGCTTTGGATGAAAAATGCCCTGCACAGGATGCCTTTCCTTTCCTCGTTTGTCTACCTCAGCCAGGTCACTTTTTCTCCACATTTGAATAATTCGTTCTGGAAGTGGCTTGTAATAATTTACGAGGAGTTGAAGGGGGAAAAAAATCCTCATGGGGAAACATTTATAACTCAAACGCTCCTGTGCTGCCTGGTGCCGTGTTTCACACGTGGGCTGTCCCGTCTTTGTATTCTCTATATTTTTGTGAATTTAGAAAGGGATTTTCCCTCCTTATTTCAACGCTGCCCCACAGCTGAAGGCACAGCACTTGCGGTTTCACCTTTCCAGAGGTGATTGCTTCGCTCGCTGTCAGCTCAGCCTTAGCTGGAGATAAACTGGTTCAGCTTCTGTGTGGAGACACACCTAGAAAAAATAAACTACAGCGTTCTGCCCTGAGTTATTCCCAGTGCTGGGACTTGTAGCGCGGACTAGAATCTGACCACACCAACAGGGGCTCACCAATAAATTTGGGGTTTTTTTGAACAACAGATGCACAAAACATCAGCATGATCGCCGGGGCAGTGTGTGGAGTGGTGGTGGGGCTCTCCCTCCTTTTCCTGGTGGTGAGGCTGACGATAAGGAGGAAAGAAAAGAAGAGATACGAGGAAGAGGAGGCACCGAATGAAATCAGGTAACGCCTTTTATTTAATCCGACCTCCCACACTCCCTTCTCGCAGTTTCACACGTCTTTCCACCGCGGTTTTAAGGAACTATAAGTAGCTTTAAGTGTCTTCAAAGGTTGTTCTAAAAAGCTTTTAAAGTCTTCTACCGACAAATTTCTGGATTGTGAGAATCTTTGTGAAGACTTTCCAGAAAATTAGATTAAAATCCCCCCTCCCCCACCTGGGCAAATTAGCACAGACCTCAGCCAACTGTTTTCTCTCACATTTGCAATTTCGGTATTCTGAAGCATTTGCATACTCTTTCATGGTGTTAATTAAAGCTGCTTGTCGTTGTGGTTCTGAGAGGGTTTGGGGATGGTTTTCTTTCCTTCTTCCTTTTCTATTTCTTTTTTTTTTCCCCTTTTCTTTTCTTTCCCTCTTCCTCCCTTCTTTCCTCTCTCCTTTCCCCCTTTTTTCTCCCTTCTCTCTCCCTTCTCCCCTGCTCTTCCCATCTTCTTCCCCCTTTTTCCATTTTCTTTCTTTCTTTCTTTCTTTCTTTCTTTCTTTCTTTCTTTCTTTCTTTCTTTCTTTCTTTCTTTCTTTCTTTTCTTTCTTTCCCCCTTTCTTTTCCCCATTCTTCCTTCCTTCTTCCCCCCTTGTTTCTTCCTTCTTTCCCCCTTCTTTCCCTTTTCTTTCTTCCTTCTTTCCTTTCAGCTGCAGCTCCTACAGGGCACACAATAAAGCGGGACAGGCTCTCTGAGCCTTCCTTGAGCCTTTTTATCAACTGTTCCCCTGGATGGAGCTCCGGGTGAGCAATGCCCTGAGCAGCCGAGCGCGGAGGGGAGCACCGGGAATGCTGCCTGCTGCTCCCGGAGCTCATCTGTTCCCTGCCTCGGGCCTGCCCCTGAACTCCCCTAAGCGGAGCTTGGGCTCCAGCCAACTCAGCCTAAACTGCTCAGGAAGGGAAGCGCTGGAAAGATCTATTTCCAGGAATGAGTTTGAGCCGCTGCCGCCCTCGAAGAAACAAACCCTTGATCCATCTCTGTGTCTATTTGTGCGGCTGCCTGGCCCCGTGTGACACCTCCACACCTTCAGGCACCTCCGTAATCCCTTCAGCTGCTCATTACTCCCGGGCTGCCAGCACAAAGGCAGTCTCTGCTGATTTCTTCCTCTTTTCCCGTTTCCTTTGCTTCCTCATCTTGCCTTTTCAGTTTGAGCCTCACCCTGTTGTACCATCCTTTCACGCCTGCCTGTTACACTCCCCCCTTCTTTCTCTTTCTGTCAGGACCCAGCTCTTGCGCTTCTTTCACTCCCCACAGGGGTGGTTTGAAGTGGAAGAACCGGTTCCAGGCAGTCCTGCCCAGGCCATTTATCGTTGTGGCTGAGGATTAGAGAGCAGACAGCTCTATCTGCGCTCTGCTCTCACACTCGGCGTCCATTGCACACGCACGGAGCTGTTTGTGAGCAGCGTGTTTGTTGATTCCAAACCCATTTACCAACAGCTCTGCGGGGCAACAGGGAGTAGAATCCACAAAGTTACACAGCAGAGAGTTTGGACAACTTGCAGGATATCCCCTGGTGGTTTGCAGAGGGGTTTGATGCCTTAGGTTTTAACTTTTATATTTTTTTCAAATCCTGCACTGCCCAGTGTCACTCCGCAGTTCCCTGGAGCTCGTTCGGTGCTGTTCTCTGTGCTAAGATAGACATAACAAAACCTCTGACTTGCTCTCCAAGGACACTCAGAACAAGAACTGCAAAGCACAATCTTGGGGACAGGGGGGCAAGCTTGGGCAAATTCCATCCTTGCCTGGCTTCTGCTTGGGGAATTGATGCTGAGATCCAAGTGGGAAGAACTCGGGAGCTGTCCTTGTCCATGTTGGGATGCACTGAGGCAGGAGCCTCTGGAGCCCAGAGTGTGCCTCTGAAGGCCTTTCCAATCAATCCCTCCTTGATTCCTTTATCCCTGTCTGCTCTCTGTTTCTAGGGAGCCATTCCAGGCATCAGTTAAATGAGTGTTCCCATTCTCTCTGCGCGGTGTTTGAGCCCTGTGCGTGTTCGCTTGCAGGGAGGATGCAGAGGCACCCAAGGCTCACCTCGTCAAGCCCAGCTCCTCCTCCTCCGGCTCCAGGAGCTCCCGCTCGGGTTCCTCCTCCACCAGGTCCACAGCCAACAGTGCCTCCCGCAGCCAGCGGACTTTGTCCACCGAAGCCACTCCCCACCTCACCCCTCCCCAGTACAGCCAGCGGCAGCTGGACAGGAAAGAGACGGAGCCAAAGAAAGTCGACTACAACAACCTGGTGAAGATGGGAGCCACGCCGGTGATGGTGCCCGCCCAGAGCAGGGCATTCCAGACCGTGTGAGTGCCCACCGAGTGCCCCCCGTCCAGAAGGAACACCTCGCACACCACCGGCCACATAGCGATCGTTAGGGTAGCTAGTTCTCTTCCTGGTCAGCTTAGTCTTAATCACTTGGGATTATTCACACCACGAGAAGCCCTCCCACTCGATTCTTTCTGAACATCTTCCAGCACTGAGGTTCTGATATGGAATTTTCTTTTATTGAAGAAAGATACTTTGGAGGGAAAAGGGAGTTTCTTTTTAAATTATCTTTTTTTTCTCTCTCTTTT
>VZTN01011106.1:6668-36196 GCA_013400515.1 Erpornis zantholeuca | reverse complement strand
TTTTTCTCTTTTTTTTTTTTTTTTTTTTTTTTTTTTTTGAAAACGGAACTCTGAGCATCTAAAAACTACGACAGCAAAGCGCTGTACGAGTGAAAAGAAGCCAAACCTCAGGTTTTTTTAAAAGGGATCAACAGAGACTTAAAGATGCATAATATTCCTGAGAGGTTTTGTGAGGAGGGAGAAGTCCCTTGGACTTGGTTTTGGAGAAGTTTCTCGAAGATGCGTTGTCTTAAGTGAAGATTTTTGAGGCTGAGGGTGCCCAGCCTCAAAGGGAACTGACAGGTGCTTCACATTTTCTGTGTTCAGTGAAATACTGGAGGCTGTAACTAAAGCAGAAATGAAAGGAACACTGCCAAAGGACAAGAGATGCAGTATTAAAGTGTCTGAACCAAACTCTGTACTAAAGAGAAAGGACCTTTTATGCCACAAAAACAGAGGTGCTTTAATTGCCAGAATAAACTTAACGATGCACCCAGAGATAGGGCCAGGAGCCTGACTCTGCTTCCACAGGCAGCACTGCAGAGCCACGGGAGCCCCACTGGAGGGGTGGCCGTGGCTAATGAGCCTTAGAGAGAGGAGAGCTGGGCACTGAACCCAGCAGGGAGGCAGGGCCCCGAGCGGGGAGGGCCACCAATGTGCCAAAAAGCCTGGATGGAGTGTTTGGAAGAGTTATTGCCAGGTGGAGAACTGGCCAGGTTTGGGGGCAGCTGTGCTGGAGAAGCCTTATGGAAAGCTCTTCCCGAGACTGAACGAACAGCACTGCTGAGCTGCCCCCCAGGGAAGGCTTGAAGGATTCCCTGACAGAGGAAAGCACACCTGGGACAGGTAAACAAGCACAAAACGCTGCTTCCATCAGGAAACTTTTCTGTGAGTTGTCCCACTCCTACACCAAAGGCTGGGCCACGTGCTAGAGCTGAGGCTGAAACCTTTAGCAAGACTCTTAAAACATTGCAAGTATTGTAAAAAAATATTTTGTGTGATCAACCAGAATAAGTGTTTCCAAGGAATATGAAGTTAGGAAAGGATGAAGGGAGGTAGGGACAGATGCAGAGTTCTGTCATTGATATTTTCCTCTGAAGGACTTGGCTCTGACCACTGCTACACACAAGACACTGAGCTTGTAGGTTCTAGATTCCTGTATTCCTACACTGGTGATTTTCTATTTAAAAAATTAGGGTGTTTTGTTTTTGTTTTTTTTTTCCCATTTGAGGGAGGGAAGGTTTTCTCCAGCTTGTGCAAAGAGCCTACAGAAGATGGATGAGCACAGAAGAACCACAGATCTCTAATCCTTTCACTCCAGGACTGTCATTAATCTCTTTTTTTCTGACTGAAAATTCTCATTTCTTCACTTGAAATCTTTAACAACCTGATCAAAGCCAAGCCCTGCTAGGGCTGCTTCCATATGGGAAACATTTTTCAAACCTGCCCTACACTATGTGAGAACTTCTCTTCCTGGCAGCAGCCCCCAATTTCCAACAGATGTACCAAAATTCCATTGCTTTCTCTACGCCAGATTTAACCCTTGGCAGGACAAATTACTGATCACAAATTACTGTGTCATTTCCCCCTGGATGCTCCAGGAGCACACCCCTGGATCTGCTGTGTTTGGAGCAGCAGCTCTGTGTGTCTGTGATCCCTCTGTGCTCGCTCTTCTCCTGAGCCCTGAAGGCTCAGGCTCTCCACAGCATTCCCAAGCCACTCCAGAGCTGGGAAAATCCTAAGAGCAGGAATAGGATGGCTAAAGCAGCTTGTGGGTTCTTCTGTGGGTGCTCATCGTGCTCAGAGCTGCAGCTGAGGATCCTCACTCCTGCACAGAGACCTGGCAGTGCTTTTCCCGGGAGCTGCTCGCCACAAACTGAGGGCGACAATTCCAACAGCTGAGATGGCCACAGCCCGAGAGCTGCAGGCTCTGGGGTAGTTTTGAGTCACAGCCCAGACTGGTAATTAGCAGAGAGGAGCCTCTGCAGCCTGGAGGGAGGAGAATTTGCCCTGGAAGGCTTTCCTGGAGCCTTTGGGAATGAGCTGCAGGACACAGAAGCGCTGTCCTGCCGCAGAGAAGCCACTCCTTGTGCTGTGAGCTGGCTCATGGCATGGGCTGAGAGCTCTGGGAGCCGTGGGGAAGGTCAGTCAGAGGTGCAGTGGCTGAAGCTTGGTCTGGGGGATCGATCCTGGCTGCTCCAGGCCCTGTTGGCTTGGGATTTCCAAGCCCTGTCCAGGTATCTTCTTCCAGCCCACACACCAGGGGTTCACGGGGAAGGGAAAAGTCCATCACCCAAAGGGAACAGGAGAAAGGGAACATTCCAAAGGTATTTTCAACCTATTTTCCAAGCTCCAGAGGATCAGGAGCTGCACAAGGGAAGCAAATAAGCCAAACCCTGTTTTGTAAAATAGTGTATTTAAAGCATTTACTGTCATATACCAGCTATTACTTGTGTGATTAAATGCCTACCATGTTATGTAGCTTTTTGTTTCTCAGCAGCTAAACTAAGCTTCCATCTCTGCTACCTGCTATGATTGGTGTACTTGTACTGTGTCTGAACAACTCAGAGGAAAGCAAATATTTATTATTGATTCCTTTGAATCAATGATTTCATGATTTTTTTTTTTTGGTTGGTTGTTTTATAAATAAAGGTGCTGCAGCTGAAGTGCTGCAGCTCAACTCAACTTGTGCCATTTTCTGTGATGTGCTTCATGCTGTCAAGCTGAATCCAAGGGGGGAAAAAAAAAAAGGATGGAGTTAAAAATACCATTTTTAAGCTAAGAAGGCCTATGTGCATATTTGCATGGGAAGCGTGGGGAAGCTGGGCTTTTTTCCTGGGTATTTTTCAGTCTAAATCAGGTGACATTTCACAAAAGATGCCAAACCCTGGGTGCATGGAAGTAAATGTTGTTTTCTCTTCCATATTTCACCTGGGATATTCTGGCTGAGGATGCAGGTGCTGGAAGCCAAGGTGGTAAATAAATAATGCCAGAACAACAACTCCTCCCCGAGGTGGCTTCATCCTCGCCCTGCTGTGACCCTAACTGCTGGACCAGCCCACGTGTTTGGCTTTGCTCGTGAGCTCTGAGGTGAGGAGGAAACCTTGAGCTGTGTTCAGACAGTTCAGATCTCCTGTGCAGATAAACCTTTGGAGCCAGCTCGCAGGAACCTCCAGCCAGGGAGCCGTGGGTGGGATTTAGGGGAGCTAAAGGTGCCGGTGGTTGGTTCCTCTCAGCCTTTCCCTCCCCACAGGGTGTTTTGCAGAGGTCTCCAGGCATCAGCAATCCTCCTTACTGAAATCTGGGAGCAAAAATTGCAACATAATCGGGCAGTGTTTAAACAGGGTGACAACACAGTGATCCCACAGGTGAGTCCTGTCTGTCCCTAATTCAAGAACAAAAGCTGCTCCTGGTCCCACTGGAGCCGATGGCATTAAACACTGATCAGGCGATACACATCTTGAGAGGAGTTGTGCAGTCACAGACTTTTGTACAGGATCAGGAATTTGGGGTTATTTTTAACAGTTTGTCCTGACACACTGAGAGGGGAGAACCCCATGGGAAAGGGAAGGGACGGCCTTGGAAATGTGTGATTTTCAAACTTCAGCGGATGCAAGCGTTGTATAAATAAGCGCTGCTGTGAGCAGGAGGAATGCCTTTGATAATCTCCCTTCTCCTCCCAATTCTGCTTTAAAGGACAAGCAGTGCTAGACCCTTAATACACTAAATTCACTCCCAAAAATAACGTTTCAATCCATAATTTGAAAAAAAAAAACCCTCCACACTAAATACTTAAACCCAGCTTGCCAAGCCTTAATTTCTGTGATACACAGTAAATGAGCTCCTTTTGTCCAGTTTAACAGTTTAATTTCTGAGGTGATGAGTCATTTGCAAACTGCCCTCCTCCCTGCACTGACTCACCGCAGGTCCAGGCTGTTCCCCCTTGCTCTCAGCCCGCTCTGCCAAGTGTGGTTGCACATCTAAATGTCACTGTGGCATCCCAAAGTGCAGGCAGCGCTATTCTTAGATCCCCCTCAAAATCCTGCCCAGGATATTACAAAAACGACCCCCCAAAAAAACCACCCCGAAGGCAATCCCCTGGCGAAAAGCGCGGCTCCCGTGGTGGATTCAGTGTTGAGTTACGCTGAGGAGCATCCCTGGAGTAAGCTGGGAGTAGAACACCACAGCAGTGCTTTGTACCACGGTTTGTATGGAGTGCCCTTATCTCGAGAGGCACAGTTGGTGCTCCATGCCACAGAGCCCCTTCCCTTATCCTGACTTTAACCCTCTACACCCAAATTCCAGCTCCGAACCCTGGGATGCCACCCCAAAGTCCCTGCTCAGCTTCCAGCCCCGCGTGTGGCAGAGCAAGAGCAGGAACCACAAACCAGCTCGGCACCAGTGGCTTCCCGTGGGTCCTGCACTTCTGCCACTGGTGTTAGTGGGGTGTGGGGCTGCTTTCGTGGTCGGGGTGCAGGTCACCAGCCAGGCTGGGGACTGCGTCACGTCCCCTCCTTGAGGTCACCCAAAATTGCTGTGCAAAGCTTTGCTGACACCCTTGTATCCGGATGTGGCTTGCACCCAGCGAGTTATCACAGCCAGACATAAAGGAAGAGGCTGGGGGATCTGTTCCTGTGTCCCTCTGTTGGATTAAAATTGAATTTTAAGCATTACCAGTAGCTTTTTTTTTTTTTGCTCAAAGCCAACCTGGGAGCTCCTGAAATGCTTTTTTTGTGCCGTTTTTACCCCTTTAAATGGAAGTTCCTTTGCCTGTTTTCCCACTGTGCCGTGTCCCCGAGCCTGGCCAGGACTCGGTGTTTGTGTGCCCTGTTCCAAAGGACTCCCTGCCTTTTCCACTCGGCCTTTATCCCTGTAAACACTGGATGCAGGTCACAGCCCTGAGCGTGGCCTCAGGTGATTCCCAACCTCTGCCCAACTCCCCTCATCCCCAGGGACACCAAACACGCACGGTTTTGCACCATTTTCCACGGAAATAAACCTATTTCCACCGGCTCAAGAGGGGACACCTTGTCCCCGGCTTGGCTTGGAGCCGCAGATGGATTGGAACATTCAGGGTGGGTTATAAAGAACGCAGATGCCGAGATGGCTCTTGCTCCGTGGAATAAATAGGTCGTGTCTAGAACACCACAAACGCGGTCTCCCGGGAGAGAAAGAGAGCGCGGGGGTAAACGTGGGAATGTTCCTTTGCCTTGCAGAAGGGAACATGGAGCATGCTGATTATTGTACTTGGGAGATTTACTGAGCACACGCTGCGGGAAGCGGTGGGGAAGCGCCAGGCAATAGCTGCGAGAAGGAGAAAGGGGAATGCCGCCGTTCCTGAGGGGAAGGAGGGATCTCGGCGGGCACAGGAGGCTCGGGAGGCACAGGGGGATCCCCGAGGGCGCTGCCCAGGGCCGACCCGCATGGCTCCGCCATCTTGAGCTCCCCCTTCCCCGCCGCTCTCCTTCCCCACCCCCCTCTATGCAAATCACCCGCCATTCCCGCGCGCCGATTGGCCCCTCCCGCCCCATTGCGAAATATGCAAATGAACCCTCGGCGCGCTGCGCGGCGATTGGTTGCCGCGCCCGCCCTCTCCCCGAATCCCGCCCACCGCCCGTGTCGTCAACGGGGACGCGGTCTCTGATTGGCGAAGGCGCGCGGAAAGCCGCGCCCTCCGCGGGCTTTTGGGGGGGCGCGGGGAAAGCGCATGAAGGTTCGAGAATGCGGGGCCGGCCGGCGCGCAACGCCCCCTTCCGGCGTGCGTCACGCACGGTGCGGGCCAATCACTGCCGGGCAGGAGGGCGGGAGCAGCATAATGATTGGTCCGAGCTGTGCCGGGGAGGCGTGGCCTTCTGGAAGGTTCTGGGCGGGTATAAAAGGGCGGCGCGGCGAGCGGGGGGCATTGAGTGAGCCGGAGCTGAGCTGAGGTTGTGTGCCCAGTGTGAACGAGAGACCGGGCCGGACTGCGGGTAACGGGGCTGGGGGGCACCATGCGGCACGGGACGGGCGTGGGGGGAACATAGCTGCCTTGGAATGGCGTAGGGAGGGCGCCCGAGGCAGCTCTGGGGCGCCCTGGAAAAGGCGGGGGGCCCTCCCGGGTGGTTTTTTTTTGTCCTGAGAGGTCGTTCCGCTGCGGGGATGGGGAGGGACTAGCAGGTAGAGACCGATTTTTTGCTGCTGCGGGTTTTTTTGGTTTTTTTAATCCCGGCATTTGCACGGGGTTTTTTTCCGAAATCTGATCTGCCGCGGGAGGATTGGGGGGGGAGGGGGCGGAGCGGGGACTCGTTTTTTTTCCTTTCGCCCCCATTAGTTTCTCCTGAGACGGGGGCGGGGGAAAGAGGGGAGGGCTCGAGGAGACGCCGCGTCCATCTTGGCTCCCTGGTGGGCGGTGCCGGGGCATAGCGGGGGCTGCAATGCCCGGCGGTGAAGAGGGAAGAAGCCGCGTGGGTGGGGAACGGCCCCGTGTGGGATGTGGGGGCCGGGGGAGGGGTGGCTCGAAGTGCGGGGTCTGTGTCGCACGGGGCTGGGGCTATGCCAGCACACGCGGCCCGCCCGGCGAGGACTCCATTTCCCGGCAGCCCTCGGACACGCCCCGCAGCGCCCGTCACGCTGCGCGGGAGGCGCAGTGCACGCTGGGATTTGGAGTCCAGCGCCACGTGGTGCGGGGGTGGGGAGACGCCAAGTGGCCGAGTCGGGGAATGCACCCGGTGCGCGCTGCCGGGGCCGCGTGGGATAACGGAGCTGGAATTCCAGGGATCACCTGGAATTCCCTAAGCGGTTCAGGCAGAAAGGAGTCCGGTTACAACCCCTTGCAGTGGAACACTTTCCTCTAGACCACGTTGCTCCCAGCCCCACTCTGCCTGCCCTGAAACATATACAGGATGGGTTAGCTGCAATTTCTCTAGGCAAGCTATACGAGCTGCACTTATAACTAAGTTATTCTTATTTTTCTCTTCTGTTCAGACAAGATGTCGAAGGGACCAGCTGTCGGGATTGATCTTGGCACCACCTATTCCTGTGTTGGCGTGTTCCAGCATGGGAAGGTGGAGATCATTGCCAATGACCAGGGCAACCGCACCACGCCGAGCTACGTGGCCTTCACAGACACAGAGAGGCTCATCGGTGATGCTGCCAAGAACCAGGTGGCCATGAACCCAACCAACACAGTCTTTGGTAAGGCTGCAGGATGGGCACACTTAGTAGTGATTGATGAGATTTTTTTTTTCCTGTTTGGAAGAATTAGTAACAGCAAGGTTAAACCTTTCTCATAAAAATTAAAACATCTTCTATTTCTAACCTGAATACAACTTTTTGTTAAGATTTACTAGATACAGGGAAAACACTTTTCCCCAATAGCAGGTTTTTCTGGGCAGTTAGTCTTGAATAGCCTTAATTTTGTGCCTCAACCTGATTTATGGTACAGCATTTGCAGTATTTTAGAGGTGATAGCACTGAGTTTCTGCCTATTAGAGAGGTGGAACTTAGTGTCTGCACCTGAGTCTTAACAAGGCAGCAGTAATATTAGGTTAAGGGTGGCGGTTCAGGGTAAGAATTCACAGTGAGAGTTGCATGTTTTTAATTGTGAATAAATATTAATGTGATCAAATGATGTTTTGCAGATGCAAAGCGGTTGATTGGGCGCAGATTCGATGACTCTGTGGTGCAGTCTGACATGAAGCACTGGCCCTTCACTGTGGTGAACGATGCTGGCAGACCTAAGGTCCAGGTCGAGTACAAAGGCGAGACAAAGAGTTTTTATCCAGAGGAAATCTCTTCCATGGTTTTAACCAAAATGAAGGAAATTGCAGAAGCATATCTTGGAAAGGTGAGACTAGGACTACAGTGAGGTGTGGTTAATGATTCTGCCTGAGAAGCTGACGCTGATAACTGAGTTCTTCTGCTTTGTTTGCAGACTGTTACCAATGCAGTAGTGACTGTCCCAGCCTATTTCAACGACTCCCAGCGCCAGGCTACAAAAGATGCTGGAACCATTGCAGGGCTCAACGTCCTGCGAATCATCAACGAGCCCACAGCAGCTGCCATTGCCTACGGGCTGGACAAGAAGGTATGGAGGGGTCACTGTGTTTGGCCAGCGAGTAAAGTGTTAAAACAGAGGTAGGAAGTGAGTTGAGCAATGAGAATTTGTGTCTTTTCCAGGTCGGTGCTGAAAGAAACGTCCTCATCTTCGACCTGGGCGGCGGCACCTTCGATGTGTCCATCCTGACCATCGAAGATGGCATCTTTGAGGTGAAATCCACGGCAGGGGACACCCACCTGGGTGGGGAGGACTTCGACAACCGCATGGTGAACCACTTCATCGCCGAGTTCAAGCGCAAGCACAAGAAGGACATCAGCGAGAACAAGCGCGCCGTGCGCCGCCTGCGCACCGCCTGCGAGCGCGCCAAGCGCACCCTGTCCTCCTCCACCCAGGCCAGCATCGAGATCGACTCCCTCTACGAGGGCATCGACTTCTACACCTCCATCACCAGGGCTCGCTTCGAGGAGCTCAACGCTGACCTGTTCCGCGGCACCCTGGACCCCGTGGAGAAGGCGCTGAGGGATGCCAAGCTGGACAAGTCGCAGATCCACGACATCGTGCTGGTGGGCGGCTCCACACGTATCCCAAAGATCCAGAAACTGCTGCAGGACTTCTTCAACGGCAAAGAGCTCAACAAGAGCATCAACCCTGATGAGGCCGTGGCTTATGGGGCAGGTAATTAATGACTAGTGTGATGCAAACTGGTGTAGGCTGTGGGTTTTCCTCCTGAATCACTAAAAGCTGTAGGAATTTCCCTTGGACTTGCAATGATGAATCAGATTCCAAAGCCATTCGTAGTTTCCACCAGAAGTCGAAAGACTTGTGATGGTCTAAGAACCTTCCTTGGATGTCTGAGCGAGCCACGTGCATCATCATGGCCTTCAGAGTGTTTGTTGCATGGTGTTTATTTATGCTGTCTCTCTCCCCTCAGCTGTGCAGGCTGCTATCCTGTCTGGAGACAAGTCTGAGAACGTGCAGGACCTGCTGCTGCTCGATGTCACTCCCCTGTCCCTGGGTATTGAGACAGCTGGAGGGGTCATGACAGTCCTGATCAAGCGCAACACCACCATCCCCACCAAGCAGACCCAGACCTTCACAACTTACTCTGACAACCAGCCCGGGGTGCTGATCCAGGTAAGCAGACAGCTGTGGGCAGTGACAAGACACTGTCAGTGCTATCACTGGTTGATACTTGAAGTAACTCTTAGGCCAGAGGTGTTAAATTTCTGTAATTTAAGTTCCTGGTTGCTGTGATGAAAGTGACTCCAAAGCCATTCGTAGTTTCCACCAGAAGTCGAAAGACTGGTGTTGGTCCAAGTACCTTCCTTGGATGTCTGAGCGACCACATCCCTTCAGGATAAGCAATGAAGAACCCATTATAGCAATAATGACATGATTTGATGGTTTCTCCCCGTAGGTGTATGAAGGAGAACGTGCTATGACAAAGGACAACAACTTGCTGGGCAAGTTTGAGCTGACTGGAATTCCCCCTGCTCCCAGAGGGGTCCCTCAGATCGAAGTCACCTTCGATATCGATGCCAACGGCATCCTGAATGTGTCTGCTGTGGACAAGAGCACTGGCAAGGAGAACAAGATCACCATCACAAATGACAAGGGTAAGGACCCACTGTCCTGAGGGGACTGCCCAGGGCTTATTTGGCTGTCGTTGGCACTTTCAGATTGTATCTGTGGGAGCCGTTTATCAAGTGCAGTAATTAATTCCTGAAAGGCACATTCTGGGTGTCTTATGCTCCCCCAAAACTTAAAATACATAATTTTGGGGAATTCCTGATCCTTCCCTAGAAAGGACCAAGTCCGAACTCACAACCTCTGTTCTCTGCAGGCCGGCTGAGCAAGGAGGACATTGAGAGGATGGTGCAGGAGGCAGAGAAGTACAAGGCAGAGGATGAGAAGCAGCGGGATAAGGTGTCCTCCAAGAACTCCCTGGAGTCCTACGCCTTCAACATGAAAGCCACTGTGGAAGATGAGAAGCTCCAGGGCAAGATCTCTGACGAGGACAAGCAGAAAATCCTGGACAAATGCAATGAGATCATCAACTGGCTGGACAAGAACCAGGTATGTGAGATTCCATGTTTGGTTCCCAGTCTCTGGCTGAGCTACAGGGAAAGTTCAGGATGGAGGGGATGCCCTGGTTGCTGTGATGAAAGAGATTCCAAAGCCATTCGTAGTTTCCACCAGAAGTCGAAAGACTGGTGTTGGTCCAAGTACCTTCCTTGGATGTCTGAGCGACCACAGCTTGGGAACGCAAATAGTTTCCAATCCATCGTGTTCCCAGCTGGCTGCCTCCCAAAAATTTCCTCCAGTAAAGGTCCTGTTGCTCCAGCAGCAATGTGAGATAACTAAACCAAGCAGAATAATCTTGCCTCTAATGTAAGCATGGCTTGGTGGGGCTAAACCAGCCCAGATCCTTGGAATGCATACTCCAGGTAGTGCTGATTCTCTGCTGGGCTGTGTCCACCAGGGCCAGCAGCAGCACCTGAGCTCTTGTCTCTCTTGCAGACGGCCGAGAAGGAGGAGTTCGAGCACCAGCAGAAGGAGCTGGAGAAGGTTTGCAACCCTATCATCACCAAGCTGTACCAGAGCGCAGGAGGGATGCCCGGTGGGATGCCAGGAGGATTCCCAGGGGGTGGAGCTCCTCCCTCCGGGGGAGCTTCCTCTGGCCCAACCATCGAGGAGGTGGACTAAGGACACTGGGAAATGCATTCCACTAGCAGTTAGTGTTGGAGGAGACCCCCGGGTGGGGGTTGGAGTGAAGGACCCACACCTGTAGGCACATCTGGGTTTATTTTGCCAGATTGAGAACTCCATAACTGAGCTGCTGTAAAGAAAAAAAAAGAAATTAATTAAAATACAACAAAACATTTTTCTGGGCATTTTAAATACTTGAAAATGTGCACAGGTGGGAGATGATAACCATTGCACTTTACAGTACTGTAATTGAGTGGAAATGCAATTCATGTCCTAAAGAATAAAAACTATTTAATGGGCATCACACTGTCTCTGCCTTCACTTGTTTGTACCAGCTGACCAGTGGAAATGAAAATAATCTAAATCCAGGTAATTCCTGCTTCACTGAGCCTGATCCAGGTGGGCACTGCAGTGGGAAAAGAGGTTTGGAACCAGGTGCTGCTTAAGCATTGAGGGTCTGGATGGATTTTGGGAGAAGAATTTTCAAGCTGCTACTCAGTAAACTGTGGCAGGAAATGGCATCTTCCAAGAAAAGAAATGGATATTTGTTTAAATACTGACCTGATCTTGTAGGGAAGGTCAATGGTGACTGGGTTTGGAGAATTAGCAGCCTGGGGGCAGGTGGCTCTGGGTGACCTTTCAGCAGTAATTGCCAATGTGATGTAGCATTTATGAAAACACTGTTATGTGTATAAATTTGTATTTATATAGTGCAGTGGAGTAACAATTCATTGGACTGCAGCTACAGTCTCAAAATTCTGGGGTCACTATCAGGTGGGAGGAGCTTGGGACAGGTGCTACAGGAAATTGTTTGGATCAGAGCTATCAAATGCCTGATGTGGTCCCAAGCCTCCCACGGAGTGTTTGGCCTTGAGCCTTTCCCTTTAATCCTGCCTGGGAGCCCAGCAGAAATCCTCCTTTCTGTGAGGGCAAACCCTGATTCCTTAATTTCCAACTGCTTTGTGTCATTGTTGGGGTGTAGGGCTGGGTGTGGGGTACCTGAGACATAAAGTGAATTAATTGGGTGAGATGAAAGCTAATAAACCAAGCAATCAGGGAGTTGTTTTTTTCCACTTCCTTTCCCATCTGGGGTTCAGCCCTTCCTAGGCAAGCTGGGCTCCAGCACCAGCATTCCTGTCTCCCCTTGCTCCTTCCCCAGCTCCCTATAGAACATGAGCCCCCACCATGGTCTGGGACATCCCTGGGCTGAGCTGGGCTTAAAAGCTTCCCTCAGTTTTATCCCAAACAGCCTCTGGAGAAATTCCCCTGTTCCAGCCCAAACCAGGTGCCCTTGGCTTAGGTCAGAGCCTGCCAGGGCTGTCCCTCAGTGTCCCCATGGTGCCTCTGCATTGCCAGCGATTAGAGTTCCCTAATGCTTAGGGACTCACCAAAACGTTAATTAATTAATCACACGAAATGGAGGGAAATTAACAGGGTTTAAATATGTTTTAGTTTGGGGACCCTGCTGGCACTGCTGGTGCTGGGCCAGCAGATAGCAGCACCTGACCACGGAATGGCAGAGAGGCTCCTTTTTTTATTGCAAAAGAAAAGGAGAAGATTTGCAGTTTTTTGAAGAAAAACAATTGACTGGGGTTAAACAGTTCGTGTTTGGTGAGTTAACCCAGTTTTATAAATAACCTGCAGTGCCTTTGAGGATAATTAACCAAACTGTGCTGCTTTTTCCCACCTTGGAGAAGAGGCAACTCCTTTACCCCCACAAGTGCAAAGGTGCTGTTTAACTCTTCCAAGCAGTCCTTAAGAATCCATTCTGATTTAAAAAAGAGAATAAAACCCCCTCAGGAAAGGTGAGAGCTGTGCATGCAGGGCCGGGCAAGGAAAGGCACGGATGGAGGCTGTGGTTGGAAATTGTCATTTCAGGAGGGATTTAAAGGCAAAATGCAGCTGAGGCAGGAGTGCAGCAGCCACTGCTGAGCCTCAGTGCTGCTCTCCTGTCCCTGCTCAAGTCTTTGCTTTTCCATCTCTAGTTCCACTCTGGGATTTTTTGTTCCAGCTGAAAGCCAGGAGCGTTTGCTGCAGGAGCAGTCAATGCCCAGCTCCTGGGGCACAGCAGTAGCCAGGATTAATGTGTTTGTGCCTTTGAGCCAAGTGAATCAAGGCTTTCCCTGCCAGCCAGGGCTGCCCAGAGCCTTTGGAGTGCCTGGGAAGAGGGGTTGGGATCTGAGGGATGACACAGCCTGTGGAGAGGGGTGCACTTGTGATGGGCTGGGTTATGAGCCTCAGCAGAAAATAACTGAAATACAGCATTTTTCTGGGCACATCCACAGGCATTTCACATGTCTTGGGGGATTATCCAACATTTAAAATCACCAACAGGGCACCTAACCCTGGAACCCGGGGCTGAGGCGTGGATTTATTCACACCACTGCCCTGAGTCGGCACACACAGACCCTCAGCACCTTCCTCCTCCTCCTCCCTGCTCTTCTTCCACTCTCCCTCATCATCATCCTCCCTTTCCTGCTGATTTTCCACCAATACCTACCTCTCTCCCCGGGAATGATTTCCCCCTGGGCAGCAGGACTTATTTCAGCCATCAAATCTCCCCGCAATCTTTACACATGAAATATTTAGCCCGGCCCCAGCGAAGCACACCGAGTGTTAACGTGCCACAAGCTGCCTGCAGACAGCATTAGGCTGTAATTTGAAAGTGAGTGAAGTGATAATGCCACGCTCCCTGCTTTTGTGAGCCTGCATTAATGCAGCCTCTGCCAGCACCAGGCATCGACAGCGCATCGACTCCCACTAATAGTGCGAGGGAGGGTGGCAAAATTGGGGCTGATGCAGGAAATAAAGGGTATTGACCAGCCCACTGCAGTGCCACAGCGGCCTTTAATCTATTACTGCCCTCGATGGGGGTGGTTTAATGCAACTTTAGTGTCAATCACATTTCCAGTCCCCACTCTGCCTGCTGGGGAGCGCTGGGAGGGCGCCAGGACTTGGGTCAGGCTCTTGCTCGGAGCTCATGGGTATTGATCGTGGCCAGGCTCGGGAGTCTGGGTTATAATTATTTCATTAAACCCTTTAATGGTTATCAAATATGAACCCCTCTCCTGTTCCATTTAGGAATTGTTGCAATTGCTAATCCGTGTCAAGCTTATTAAATTGGCTGATGCTCCCTGGTGCTTGCTGTGCTCCTCCCTGTGGATTGATCCCAGGAGAGTCCCTCTCACGTGGCACTTGGATTTGGGGTTGTGTCTGAGTGATCCTGCATTAAAACTCATCCCAAATAAGAGCAGGACGCCCTGGTTCCCTTTCTGAGCTGTTTTTGCCACGTTGGGGTCACGGGGCAGGAGCTGCTCTGTCCCTTTCCTCCAGCAGGACCTGCAGGAGCAGAGTGGAGCTGAGTCAGGGCAGGTTCAGGCTGGGTTTTTGGGAAAGGTTCTTCCCCCAGAGGGTGCTGGGCACTGCCCAGGCTGCCCAGGGAATGGGCACGGCCCCGAGGCTGCCAGAGCTCCAGGAGGCTTTGGATGTTGTGGGATTGTTGGGGTGTCTGTGCAGGGCCAGGAGTTGGACTCAGTGATCCTTGTGGGTCCCTTCCAGCCCAGGATATTCCATGATTCTTTTGGAATCTGTTCTGTGCCTCAGATCCCCATCTGACCAATGGAGTTGCTTTTTTTTTTCCCCACCCATTGGGGTTTAGAGATGAAAAGGGCCAATTATGACCAAAATCTTCCTCTGATTCCGAGACAGGAGGTTCATGCCTGTGGAGGAGGAAGAAAATTCCCCTTCCAAAGTGTTCTCAAATCCTTTATGAGAATGAAAGCAATTCTCTTGTTTATCCTGTAGAACCAGACCATGGCTGCATCCCAGTTGGTCCCAAACATTTGAGGCAGCCTTGAGAGCATGTCAGGAAAATCTCTGGCTGCTGCTGCAGCCTGGCAAGGAGCTTTCCCCTCTTCCCAAGGTGTGTTATTCTCCCCAGGAGCACCTTGTACTGGCACAGATTGGGGGATTTGGGGGGGTTCTCTTGGTTCCTCACCCTCGAGAGGAGCAAGAACACTGCCAGGCACAATCTCTGTGGGCTTTGGGCTTGTTTTTTTCTGTTAAAGAGGGCCAAGTCCTCTGAATTCCTCTTCATTTCACTTTTCCCCCTCGTGAGTGGCACATTAAGTCAGGGTTTAATTCCTGAAACTGGAAAATCCCAGAGGAACTGTGGGAATCCCAGGGACTCTCATCAGCTGCCCCAGGGCACCCTCCCGCCCTCTCTCACCCCCCAAACCACCCAGATGGACAAAAACCGGGCCGAGCCCGGGTCTGGCGATCCTTTGGAGTGCACTTCTATTCCGGATCCATTGCAAACCCGTATTCATTGGCACCTTTCCATTAACAGCCTGGAGGCTCTGGAAAAAGCTATACTTTAATCTGAACAAAGTGATTCCAGTTTCTGTGGGCAGGCAGTGCAGTTCCTGCAGAGTCCTTTATCAGTATTCTGTGCTGCCTCCTGGCAGCTGCTCATTTGCTGTTGCCTCAACCTGTGCTGACCTCATTTTCTCTCACAGAGCAGCGAAGGATTTGGTAAAAATTAGTTATATTAGAGGCTCCCGATCCAGCCAGTTTATTTGTGATATGACAAATATTTCAGCCATTAGGATCTTTCCGTCTCTTAGCAGCTTAAATGCACTCACTTATATTCCAAATCACTGCTTAATTTAAAAGCCTATTTGTGCAGATTGTCGCAGGCAGGGAAGGAAGCTGCGGAACGCTCACCCCTCGGAGCGGGGCTGCGCCGAGCCCGGGCGGTGCCTGCGGTTGGAGCCCCTCTCCATAACTTCACTCTGCCACTAATCACCGCGAGCACGCCTGGAGCACAGCAATTCCATGGAGGGAGGGAGGGAGCGGCGCTGGGAATGCGGGGCTGGGGGGGCTGCTGCCTCCCCCTGATGCCAGGAGGATTTTTTTTTTGCCTTTTCTTTTATTATAGCCGTCTTATATACCTTTTTATATAGCTGTATGTGTTCTTAGTGCTTTTACTTGGAATTGTATTGTAATTATATATTGTAATTATGTAATGTATGTGTAGTTATAAGTATATTTGTACCTCCCCAAGGCTGAGAACTCAGCTCAGCCCCACGGCACCGTTAAACCAGGAGAGCAAACATCCTGGGAGCCCCAGACACCAAGGGCCTCTCCAGAACACATTTGGGAACCTCAGCCAGGCCCAGCCAGGGGGAAGGTTCCTCACAACGAGGGCTTCACTCCAGCCTCTCCCTGGGGGATCTCTGATAGATGTGCTAATTAGCAAGGCCTAGAATTGTGTGCGTTTTGGACATTCCACCTGGACCAAGTGCTGCACCCAAGGATCCTGTAATAAACACTGAGATAAAAAACCCCTTTTCCCCATAAACCGTGTTTTGGTTTTCATTTTAAGACCAAACCCCCACTGGCGCTGGCTGTGCCTCGGTTTCCCCTCCTGCCCTGCCGGGGTTTGGGAGCCAGGTGGTCACCCCCAGGTTTGGGAATGGGGCCAGGAGTCACTGCAGGGTTAGGGAAGGGCAGGAGGGCTTCAAATTGTGCCTGGAAGCAGATAGGAAATCATGGAATTATTTGGGTTGGAAAGGACCTTAAAGGACATCCAGTCCCACCCCTGCCCTGGGCAGGGACACATTCCACTGTCCCAGGCTGCTCCAAGCCCCATCCAAACTGGCCTTGAACACTTCCAGGGAAGTGGTTCTTGGGGGGATATTTCCACATTTCCCATGTCCCAAATGCTGCCACGAAATAATTAACCTCCCTGGCCTCTTAACCCCACAGCTGAGGGAGGGAGGGCAGGGCTGGAACCCCAGGGGAAGATGCTGGGATCATCCCTCGCTGCTGTATGTATAAATATATATATAATCCCCCGCCTTTAATTTTTAATTCTTATGGAATTTATGTTTTTTCCCATTGTTTCTTCCATCTCTCAATATCCAATTTCATTTATCAGCAGACCTGCAGTTTGTTTGTAAAGGCCAATATATTTTTTTCCCATTCCCCAATCAGTGGAATCCTTCCCATGGTTTCTTTTATGTCTCAGTGCCAGTTTTACTGACCAGCAGACCCCACAGCTTGTTTGGAAAGACAAATCCATCATTCCTCTCAGGCTGAGGTTGGTTTTTGGGGAATAAAGGATGCACAGGATATAGTAAAGGATGTAAATCTCTGCCTCTGGAGTTCTGTAGGAGAAGCAGCTCCAAGCTTTTTCCTGGGCCCTGTGTGTTATTCCTGCCCTTCCTTTCCCCTCAGCTCCTCTCGGCTGGGCAGCGAGTGCTCCTGAACCTCACCTTGCAGGGCAGAGAGAGCTGGGTGGGATGGATGGCAGAGCTTTGGCAACAGAAGGAATTCACCAGCTCAGAGAGCCAATGGCCAAAAGTATCATTTCCTTTGAGGGAAGGTTCAGTGCTCGTGGAATCTGTTCCTCATTGCCTGCTCCAGGTAATTCTGGAGGGCGTCTTTAGGGTTGTGAAAAAGTAAGAAAAGCAATTTATGAGTAAAATTCCGCTCACATGTAATTATTGCTTTTCAGCTGGGATGTTTGACATCTTCCTTAAAGGTAAAATCTTTCTAAAGAGGTTTTACAGCAGATTATGGCAGAGGATCCTGACTGAAAACAATCCTCCTTGATAAATTTTCCCTCTCCTTTCACCATGAAGGAGCTGGGATGGAGACAGATTTAATTGCCAGGAAAAGCCTCACAAACCAGAGCAAACTGCAATTCTTGCTCAGCTTCACTCCTCAACTTGCAAGGCACTGGGAGTTCAGATGCTGATGGAAGTGTATCGATTCTCCCCTATATTGAATGCTTCCCCAAAAAAAAAACAACCTCCTCAACAAAAAAAAACCCCAACCAACCTCCTGGGCTGCAAGTCCCATGGTTCCAATTAAAATCACCTGTTAACTTAAAAAGGTCTCTTTTTAAAAAGGGTTTAAAAGATTTTCATTTAATTGATTCCATGTAAAATGCCCTTTACAATTACCACTATAAACTACTTGTTTCCCACTGAGTAAGACCCAATTTGAGATGTTTATCAAGACTTTGCACTCTTTCCACTCTCCACACTGAGTTCTTAAATTCCTTATTGACAGCTTGCATCTGTCAGGGAGGGATATTTTTAGTTTGTGGCAAGAAAGCTTTTAAAAGGTTGTAATGGCTTGATTTTGTGGTCTCTGTAGCCTCAAGAAATAAATCAGCTCTGAATGGCCTCGTCAGTGGGGGCAGTGCTGGGCTCCCCTCATTTCAGAGCTGGAAAACGCCAGGATTTAACAAATTTCTCAGTATTTCCACAAAGGTTTAGTGCAAAGGTCGCCCCCGCTCTTGGTTTTCTTGAATTTTTATATTTTACCGTGAACTTCTTCGCAATTGATAAACTTTATTCAATTAATAAACTTTGTGGCACTGATCGGGTTCTCCTCAAGTCTCTGCCTTTAGCTCTGGGGTTTATTTAGAACTCTGGGGCTGGAGCTGGGCTCTGCTGGTCCTCCCAACCCAGGATATTCCATGGCATGTCCTCAAACAGGGCTGATCCCCACAATTTCATTGAGATGAATTTGCTGTATAAAAATGATTTATTTGTTCCCTTTGGCTCTCTCACCGCGCAGATTTAATTTCATTTTTTTTTTTTCAGCAAGAAAAGGGTCAGGAAGGATCCAGAAATCAAACCCCAACTCGTTGGGTGTTTGGAGGAGGCAGGGGAGGATTTTAGTCTGGGGGAAAGGCAGATTTCCCTCTGGGGAAAGGCAGCTCCTTGCTCCTTCTCCCGGGGAAAGAAGAATTCTCCACCTCTTCCCCCAGGGAGGGTGGAATCAAGTCATTCCTGCAACCCCAACCCTCAGAGCTCGTGAAATGTGAGTGTTTGAGCAGAAAAATCCCCTTTTTTCTGCAGTTTTACACCTTGGACTCTCGGGTTTCCTGCAGAGGGAAGGCTCTCTCTGCAGAGGGATCTCCCCCTGGGGAGCTGCTGAAAATTGGCTTTTCCCAGGAAAACCAACAGCATCTCCGGGTTTGCCCATCCTTCAGGCACCAAAAGGAAAGAGATTTTTTTCTCCCTGGCAGCCAGCATGGAAGGAATTGAGCAAATATCAATCCAGGAGAGGTTTTTTTTTCTCCCTGTAAACCCATTTGTGTCTCCATTAAAGGAGAAGGAAAACATTTCCATTCGGCTCCCTGAGTTCCTTCATCCTCCCAAGCACATGAAAATAAAGCACACCCACAGCTCCCCTCCTAAAACAGGGGCTGGCATCTCCTGCAGTTTGCTCTGCTTACATTTCACCCTTTTCCCAACATTTTTTTGGGGAAAAGAGGCTTTTTTTTGTGCTGCTAAGCAGCGACGCCACAATTTCTCTTTAATAAAACTCATTTTAAGTGTGCTCAAACCCAGCCCATCTCTCTGACCCGGGCTTGCTGCTGCTAAAAGCCCCTCATAAATTACCAAAACCCTCCTAAATTACCCCAATTATGGTTTCATAAACACAGAGTTTGTTTCCACACTTTAAATTCAAATTCTACCCAGACCAAGAGAGAGAGAGAACCTTAGAGCCCCTGAGCAATCACAAACCACAACAGGTTAAAGTGTCCAGCACCAAGGTGATAAATATGAGCATAATTATGGGGTTATTGTAGGAGCTTAATTAGGAGAGCTGTAATTAGCCTATTTTTCCCAATTTTCATTGAGCAGCTAACAAAAATTGAATGGAAAATATTTTAATTTAAAAGGCATTCTCAGCGTAGGGGCACTGGAGGAGATTTAATTATTCATTGATAACTGTGGGGTGGAGAAATCGCCTCTTTTGTGCCAGTAGTGGTAAAAAGTGAGGCTGTCAGGCAAAAAAATAAATTCCCAGCAGGTTTAACATTGGGATTTAGGTGTCAGTCCATGAAGAAACCTGGGAGTCTTCAACCTTCGCTTTGGTGAGGTTTAATTTGCAAAGTTCGATTTGCGAACGTTGATTTTCTTTCTTTTGAGCGAGGGAGTCCTGGGCACTGCCAAGGAGAGCCTGGGCTCCCCAAGCACACCAAAAATCCTGATTTTTGGTGCCCAAACTCTCCAAATTTCCTGGTTTTTTGGGCCCATTCACACCAAATTTCCTGTTTTTTGGTGTCCAAGCACTCAAAATTTTCTGCTTTTTGGTGTCCAAACACTCTAAAAATCCTGCTTTTTGGTGTTCAAGCACTCCAAATTTCCTGATTTTGGTGCCCAAGCATGCTGAATTTCCTGCTTTTTGGTGCCCAAGCTCTCCAAAAATCCTGCTTTTTGGTGTACAAACACTCTAAAAATCCTGCTTTTTGGGGCCCAAGCACTCCAAATTTCCTGATTTTGGTGCCCAAGCATGCTGAATTTCCTGCTTTTTGGTGCTCAAGCTCTCCAAAAATCCTGCTTTTTGCTGCCTCCAGCTCCTCAGTGGCCAGAGGCTGCTGCAGGAACACCTGAGAGGGTTTAAACCCCTGGGCTTGGAGCTGAGCTTTGCTCTTCCCAGAGTCCTTGCAAAGGAAAAAGGGAGAGAGCTGGCGAGTTTGAGAGGCAGGTTCTGCACGTGGGTTTGTCAGGGAGAGCAGCAGCTTTTAATTCCGGTGCCCAGGGTCTAATTAAATCTTTCTGCTGTTGATATTTGAAATATTTGTGCTGTCAGAGCCTCCTTGAAGCTGCCAGGGGCTGCTGGAGCCTGGAGAACCTTCCTGCTGCTTCCCATGGGATCTCTGCAGCCTCTGGTCAAGGAAAAAAAACTGCAGAATCGCTCAACTTCCTAAAAGTTAAACAAAATAACCAAAGTCCCTGATCCCTGCCGGTGTGGTGGCAACAAGGCACAACCCATACCCAACATCTCAGGGTTTTTTTTTTGTGGGGGGAGTTGCTTTTTTTTTCCCAAGGAGCCTCTCCTGCTGCACATCCCTGTGGATTAGGCTGCTCATTTCCTGGCCTTGAAAACCTTTCCCCGTGCCCGAGCTGAGCAGATGAGCCTCCAAGATCCTTCTCTTTCTTGTGCATTTAGGGGTGAAAAATCGCCAGCCAGGATTCAATTAGCATCATATCTGCCCGGGCTGGGCTCTGCCTGCACCCACATTTCAGCCTCACAAAAGCAGCATCTGCTTTATTAGGAGTTGCTTAATTAATCCTGACATGCCCAGTTATTATATGTTCACAATGTCCTCAGGGTGAATAGTTGGAGGGGAAGGGATGGGGCACTCATGAAAAGATGATTTTCTTCTGTTTCTTGGAGCTCCTTTCAGCATCAAAGCCGGGGCTGAGCTGGTGCCTCCCCTCACTCACAGCGAGGTCCCTGACTCTGGACCTGACTTAGGTGGGGCTAATTTGCCTCTGGGAGTTTGGGTTTATTTGTAAATTTATGTGTTTTTCCATCAGAAAATGCATAGTTAGCACAGGCAGGGAGGCTTCGAAATCGTGAGGGATGGATTCGTGTGTTAGGTGAAAGTTCAAGCTGCCTTTATTGCTTTCCCTGAGGATGATTAGGACAAATTTAATCAGCCAAGATCTCACTGGAAAATCCGGGAGCTCCTTTTGAAGCTCACAAACTCTTCTCAAAGAACTCTACCCAAACTCCATCACTGCTTTGGTGAGAGGGTGAGGTCAGCAGTGCTGTGGGAATGGCAGAAACCTCCTGACTTTTCCTGGTGAGGGAACAGGAGGGCGCAGCTCCGTGCTGGGGAGTGAACTCCGAGTTAGGGGGGCACTGCTGGCTCAGAACAGCTCAAAACCCTGCGATTTTGGGACAGGAGAGGAGGGAAAATTCAGAGCTGGGCTGCCAGACCCATCCCTTCCCGGGTGGGCAGTGCAGGGTGTGTTGGAAGCTTTCTCAGTGACACAGGAGAAGGAATTCCTGAGCCTCTAAATTCGCTTGAGCACCTTCTGAAGGGTCAGGGCTGGGGCAGCATCAGTTGTTTTGGGGCAGCTCAGAGGAAAAATTGTTGGGTTAAATCGGGAGGATGATGGTGGAAGGCACAGAGCACCTGTGATGTATTTAAATATCTATATTTCTATTATCTATCTATCTATCTATTTTTCTATCTCTAATATCTACAGATATATACAAATATGCTTCACATATAAGGATCTGAAGCCCAGAGATACTAAGACATATCAATCTAAACGCTGTTAATCAGAATTAATCCATCCTCCAGCAGACCCAAGCAGGGTCCTTTGCTCCCCAGTCCAACCCTGGAGCCCAAAATTTGTGAAATTCCCTTTTCCCCAAGCCCTTCCAGCCTCCCCTCTGCCCCCCAGGGCTGAAATGGGGCTGGGATTTGGTGGGAGCAACTGACTGGGGAGGATAAATAAAACTTGAAAGAAATGCTTGAATAAAACCCAAGGCTTGGGGCATTAATGGATGGCAGAGGGAGCAGCAGAGGAGGAACCATCCTGTCCTTTTAGGATTGGATGGCAACAACCTCCCCACGATGACAGCTAAATTAGAGAAGATGGCTTTCCATAATTTCTCCAAACAATCACTTAATGGGAGCGGTATAATTCCATGAAATAGGTGAATGGAGTACTGATCCATTTTATGGAACCATCAATAAACTAAACCTTGCCTGCTTTTAAGATTAAACTGAGGGAAAAAAAAAAAAGAAAAAAAGGAGGGGAAAAAAAAAAAAAGCAAAGCCAAAAAAAGAAAAAGCCTACAGGCAGCGAAGGGAGAAAAAAGAGTATTTATCTTTACACAGAAAATTTGTGTGCTAGTAAAGTGCAGGCAGTGACAGGAATTTCAATTATTTAATCAAAAAGAAAATGAAAGTGGCTTTAAGTGTTGTGATTTGAGCCAGTGAAATCTAATGTGGGCTCACATTGAATATGAGGAAAATGGGAAGAAAATTAAAGCTGCTCCTACTTAAATCATGTGGTTACAAATGGTAAATTAGTTTCTCGATGTTTTCATTTAAGTGTTTAAGTGGAAGGTTTTATTCTTAATGTAGTGTTGTGACACAGAATAAAAACCTTATCTGCCTCTATGGCTTTTTTTCCTTCCCCCCTCAGTGCTGCTGCCTTAGAAGGCAAAAGGGGGAAAAGCTGCAGCAGTGTTTGGCTGCTTTTGTGAAAATTGGGAGGCAATATGCTTTCACCACAGGCTCATTAAGGTAATAGATGAATAATGTCTATTAAAAATGCACTAGGCTAAATGAATTTAATGTGTGTTGGGAGTGAAATTGGGCTTGCTGGAGGATACAAACTGGAAAATTCTCTTTTTTTTTTGTTTTTTTTTTTGTAGGTGTTTGGGGCCTCAAGGTCTGATCTGGGTTGGGCAGAAATGCACACACACAGAGCTTTTATCCACCTGTGAGGAAGGTGCTGAAATCCTAAAATCCCTCCATATTTTTGAGAAAATCATATTTTCTATGATTCTTTGATTGATTCCCATATTTTTGTTTCCCATTTTGCTGTTTTCCTGCCTCCAAGCTCATGGCCCTTGACTTGTGGGTTTCATTTTCCACATTATTTTCCAACAACCATTGGCAAACTCTTTTGTAAATGCTCCTGAAGGCCAAGCCTGGGTCGCTCCAAATTCAAAAGTAAACAAAATTTGGGTGGAAATTCTTTTTTTTTTTTTACATTGCACTGAGCATCTCCAGCTCTTTGATGAGCAGAGAACACATTTATGAACTATTAAAAACCCCAGATGGGTGGGGGTCCAATCAAGACCTAAAAATCCCAAATTTCCTCCCACCAGTAAGAAACCTGCAGATTTTAGGTGTGTGTGAGTTCTAAAAGGAAATTCCCAGAGATTTCCAGAGATTTCCAGCCTTCTATCCAGACACTTCCTCCAGGAATATTGGGGGAAAATGTATATTTGAGGTTGCTAATTATCCAATTAATTGGTCTGGAATTGGCTCCTGGAAAGGGCAGATTTAGGGAGGGAGGTACAAGCCCCACTTGTTTTTTGCTGAGCAGGAAATCACATTAAAATCAAATATCAGGAATAGCTAGGCTGAATCAAATATCACAGAACCTGAAGAGAATGGGCTCGAAAAATCATGTCAATATTTTTAATTTGTTGTGAGGAATCCACCTGCATCTTTCCTTCTTCTCATCACCTAAAACATTTTCATATTTCCCTTCCCAATGAATTTTGAGCAATGCCAGGAAGTGTTTGGAACATTGGGCACCATCCCCTTCCTTTGAGCACCTCGCCCTTGGCAATGGACAAAATGCCATTTCAAAATGCAATTTCCACTTTTAAAGCATTATTTGAAGATGCATTTGTGAGATGCTGACTTGATTTTCTCTCTCTCTCTCTATTTTTTTTTTTTTTCCTTTTTCCCCCCAGACCTGTCATCCACTTCTGGAGTGCTTAAAATAAAGTGCACAGATACAGAGGAAGCTGAAACAGTCAAGAAGCCACATAATACAAAAATGTTTCGAGTAAAGTGTGTTACTCAGATCTTTCTAAAGTACATTTCTGCCTTTATTCTGGAGGCCACAGCACAGCCAACTCTGCCTAATGCAAGTAATGGAACCAATCTCTCCCTTTGATCATCAAAAAGTGATTTTTTTTGTGTGTGTGTGTTTTGGTTGTTTTTTTTTTTTTTTTGCAAACTAGTTTTGCAATCTGTTTGGGGGGCAAACGTGAAGGAAAACAAGGTTTAATTATCCCACAATGAAGGGCAATTAATTCCTTTTAATGAGGGATTGTGTGGCTGTGCAGGTGACACATCCCGGGTGGAAGTCATGACATTCGTGGGCAGAAGGTGATGGAACAATTTGTGGGCTTAAACTGGGAGGAAAAACCAAGCCAAGTGCACTGAGGCTTGTCTTAAGTGATTTATAAAATCCACTTTCCACTAGAATTGACCTTTTAACTGAAGGCTGAGCCGTGGCTACAAAAGCTGAGCTCTGGGGTTGGTGAATAACCACAGATTTTCAAGGGAAAGGCTCAAAACATCAACCCAGAAATGAGATTTTCGCAGAGAGCTGGAGACAAATGTGCTCATCCCCCTGCTTATGAACACTCGTTTCCTCTGTATATTCATCGTGGTGCATCAAATAGAATTTAAAGGCTTAGAAAAGTGGGGTTTTTATTGCACAATTTGGATATTTTCTGTGTGTTTAAGGCAGGAGCTTGGTCTGGGAGGAGTTGTGGGGTCAGGCTGGGTGCTCAAAGCAGCTCCCTCTCACCTTGGGGTGCAGCTTTTTTATTCTTAAGGTTTCAGAATGAGAAGATTTAAAGCTGGAAAGCAAAAAGTGGGATTGAAAAGGGTTCAAAGGGTTTGTGGCATTTAGGTTTGGGTGCTCCAGAGGGTTTTATATGAGTTACTCCTCACTCACTACAGATTGGGGATTTCCTGCTCAGCAAAAAACGAGTGGGGCTTGAATCTGCCCTTTCCAGGAGCCAATTTCAGCCCAATTAATTGGATAATTAACAACTTCAAATATACATTTTCCTCAAATATTCCTGGTGGAAGTGGCTGGATAGAAGCTTTAAAGCTGGAAAACAAAAAGTGGGATAGGAAATGGATCAAAGTGTTTGTGGCTTTTAGGTTTGGGTGCTCCAGAGGGTTTTATTTGAGTTACTCCTCACTCACTCACTCCAGACTGGGGATTTGATATTCCTGAGTGGAAAAGGCACATGAGGTCTCCAGGAGGAGCCTGGAGTGTGGCAAACAATCAGGGGGAAGCCACAGAGAACAGGAGGAAAACAATGGGAATAAGATAAAGGTTGGATGGATAAGAAAGGGAAAAGGAGGATTATCCTGCCCCAGAGGTTAAAAGCAAGGATGGACATGGCTCATACCCCACGAAATCTGGGAAACAAGGGAGGTCCTGAGCCATTAGTGCAAGAAGAGTGAATCAGAAGGTGGAGTTGTGCAGCTGATTGCTCCACAGCTGGAATGAAAGCAAACCACGGAGCATTAATGTGCTAAAGGCAACAACAAAGCAGGACCACAGCAGCAGGAATGGATTTTTTTCGAGAGGAGAGGATTAGCCCAGATCCCAAAGTACAGATGGTCCTGGGTGAAATAATCACCTCTGCCCCGAGGGAGTCGGCAGTGCCCAAGGGATGGGGGCACGAGGAGGAGGAATTGATAGGGAACCAAATGGAGAGGAGAATAATTGAAAGCAGGTCCCAGGGAAAGTTCTGAGCCTCCTGCCCAATTTCTGACTCGTTCTGAAGAGAAAGGGAATGAAAGAGAGAAAGAGGGAAAGGGAAAGGGAAAGGGAAAGGGAAAGGGAGAGAGAAAGAGAGAAAAAATGAGGGAAAGAGAGAAAAAGAGAGAGAAAGGGAGAGAAAGGGAAAGAGAAAGAAAGAGAAAGGGAAAGAGAAAGAGAAAGAGGGAAGAAAGAGAGAAAGGAAAGAAGAGAAAGAGAGAAAGAGAGAAAGACCTTCCTGTGTTTTGGAAACATCCAGATCACCCTGATGAAGCTGAAAACAAATCTTAGGTAATTTAAACGGTCCCAATTAATAAGTGTCACTGTTCTAAGAGAAGTATTTCAATCAAACCTGTCAATGGTGCTGCTTTCCTTCTCTGCCTTGAGAAAATGCTCAGGGTTGTCAGATAATGAAGCAAATTTTCAGTACAGAGATAAAATTCTGGATTTGGGAATGAAACTGCTGAGCCCACCCGTGGATGGTTGAGCCTGGGAGCTGGGTAAGGAAGCTACAGTGTTTTTACACTTTCTGTTTGATTTTGCCCATCAGTGATGCCACCTCTCTTTTTATCCCCAAGATTCCTGCAGTTCTTGGTGGGATAGAAGCCTCAAAAGTGCTTTCCTGTCTCAAAACCTTCTCCCATCAGCAGCACTTCCATCCCCCTGTGCTTTTCACCTGGCACTTTAGCCCTGGAATTGCTGTGCTTTTCTGGGGAAGTTCAGCGATTCTGCCCCAATTACACCGAGCTGGCTTTTAACCTGAGTGTTTATGGTCCAGAGATAAAATCCCCAGGCTGATTTCCCCTCTGGTTCTCATTCTGCCTTCTTCCTCTCAGCACAAGTGAAGGACAGTGCCAGACTGGGGAATGACAGGGTTTGGAGGCAGCAGAAGCCAAGGGGTGGTTGAATTGTGATCCTCGGAAAACCTGGGTGGATCTTCCACTGCCACCAACCCTGGTTAGGAGGCAAACTCCTCCTTGAAGTTCCATTTCCGCTCTCTCAGCTTTGAGAAAACCCCAAACCCATCCTCTGAGCCCTCCTGGAGCTGCTGCCAGGGCAGAGCAGAGCCTTTCCAGCATTAAATATTCCCAGAACCACCGAATATCCCAAGCTGGAAGGAACCCACGAGGAGTTTGGCTCCTGCTCCTCTGTGGCCATGCTGAAACTCCAGCAAAGTTCCCAGGGCAGATCCCACCTGGTATTCCAGGGGTTCCCACTTTATCTCAGCTGAGCTGAATTGATCAAATCCCTCACCACCAACACATCCATCCTGGATTTTCCATGGGGCCATAGGAGCTGGGTGCCAGCTGGATCTGGGCTGGCAGGCCTGTGGAGAAATGCAGATTTAGGCACAGGCAGACAGGAGGAAGATGGGGAGAGGAGCTGGAACCAGCCAGGAGTGTTTTTCCCTCTCCCCAGTGGCAGAGGCACTCCGGAATGGGAAGTGGCTGAGCCTGAAGCACCATGGAAGGAACATTCTCCATTAAGCCAAGCTTTGTGTTCAAAAGGCCTGGCTCCCTGTTACGTGTGTGGCTACTCAGCCTGGGCTCTTCAGGCCTCTCTGCTGCAGCCAGGCTCCCATTTTGAGCCTATCAAGGCTGTCTGTTTTTAATTTAACCCTTCCTTTTGGAGTGGATTGGTCTTGAAAGGCATGAAAAGGCTGGGCTCCCGAGCTACCTTAGCTCCTCAAGAGCCACGGCAAGGTAAGTGCCTGTGTTTTTAAACCACCCCAAATTTATCCCTAATGCAGCACACTGAAATAAAGCTGCCAGCAGCAGTGGAGCTGCACTGACCTTTGAAATGACCCCCGAGGTTTTAAGTCAAATACATTTCTGTTTTCCTGGGCAAAATTCTCCCTGTGATATCTTCAAATGATCTGAAGTGTGCAAGTGATGATGGCTGGTGTTTGTCTAAGCAAAGCACGTGTGCTATTAAATCAGAAACGGGGGGTGCATCACTCCCAGCAAGTTTATAAAGCTCTTGGAGCCTGTAGAAATCATTTTTATTTTATTGAAGGAGCAAGAGACAAACTCCACAGCAGTGTGGCTGTGGTTAGGTGTCAGTCATGAGCTCTGAGCTCGCTGGGGGCCAGGCTGAGATTTAAGAGGAAGGAAGGAAGGAGGGAGGGAAGGAAGGAAAAGAAAGAAGGAAGGAAAAGAAAGTCCATCCCCCAAGGTGTTCAGGGGCTGATGGAAAAGCACAGCATCCAGGGGTGATTCTGATCCCCACCCTGTGGTTCCTCCCAAGTGGGGAAGGTAACACCCAGGGAGTGAAGCAGCCCAAGCTGCAGCTCCTCCCTGCCTTGCCCTGATCCTGCTCCCTCTGCTCTTCCCTCCCGATGTGCCCCTCAGCCCCGCAGGAGCTCAGCTTCTGCCCAGGTTTGGGGCAGTTTCTGCTGCGGCACCACCTCCGCAGGGTCTGCTCTCCCAGGGTTTGGCAGCAAAGGGAATGGGGTGTGGAGGGAAAAGCCTCTGCTCGTGTCCGTGTGTCTGTCCAGCCCGGAGAAAGGGCTGATCCAGGATCCGGGGCACAGCCAGGGCTGGGAGAGCTTGGGGGTCCCTGGATGAGATCCATAATCCTGGCTCCCCATCTGCCCAGGGAGCTGCAGAAAAGGGACAGAAGGGGAAAAACAGATAAAAGAGAGCAAAGAGGGACCCTGCCAGCCACTCCTGGCACCCCATTTCTGTCATGAAAAGCTGGGAAATGTTAAATTATAAAAAATCCCTGGAGGTGAGGACTGCAGTGGAGCAATCCCCCCATTCCTGGGGTCGCCTCCTTGTCCCTTCCCCACGGATGGGGTTTGTCCCCTCTGCTTCTCGCCCCAAATTAGCAGCAGGGAGAGGCTGCCGTGCCTGCAGTGCCGGGGCAGTCTGGGGACGAGTTTTGCTCCGAATTAACCCCGAGACACAGCTCCTTTCCCCTCTGCTTCATCGATCTGACCCCTAAATAAGGAGGAACTCCGAAATCCAGCCCCTGCCCGTGCTCTGAGCCCTGTGACCCCACCTGGCTGAAGTGACACAGCTTTAATCTTCCAGCTCTGCCTTAAATAGCCACATTTACCCCCCCGAGTGCCCCAGCCCCCCCGGCAGAGCCATCTCCGCTGATGAAATGGCCTCCGAAGCAGCTTAGACACTCCTCATTAACAGGGGGGCATTAGCCCCTTTTCATCGCCCTTAATTCATTGACTCATTGGCTCCATCAGAGAAAGTTGGATTTTTAAATCCTTCAGCCAAAAAACTCTTACTGGTCATTTCAGGAGGGGCCACTGCAACAGAGTTATTGCTTTTATCTATTTATTTATTTTTATCTATCTATCTATCTATCTATCTATCTATCTATCTATCTATCTATCTATCTATCTATCTATTTTTCCTGGGGAATAAGAGGGAGTTTTGCCCTCAGCTCAAGAAGAGAAGAGCTTTTCTCCCAGTCCTGGGGGGCTCCTTCTGCTTTTCTGCATGAGGGTAGCTGATCCATACTCTGCAGGCAAGGATCTGTGTGTATAAATACATATATATATATAAAATACATATATATATATATAAAATACATATATAAAAATATATAAAATACATATATATAAAAATTACATATTATATATAAGGGTATAATAAAAGATTAAAATACACACATATATAATACATATATAAAATATATAAAATACATATATATATAAAATACATTTATATAAAAGAGTATAATAAAAGATTAAA
>VZTN01011104.1:1470-17461 GCA_013400515.1 Erpornis zantholeuca | reverse complement strand
TCCAAGGACACCCAGATTGTCCTAGGCCAAAAATGTGTAAACTAACATCTTAAGAAGGGGGGTAAACTTGGGGAAATTACATCATTGACTGAAGTGTTAATTGGAGAATTAACCTTGATATGCAAATGAACCAAACTTATAAAAGTGCGAACAACTCATGACTTGGCATCCATGTTGGGTGTAGCCTTTGTCCTACCCGGGGTGTACTTTGGAAGGCCCTTCAAATAAATACCTACCTTTATTCCCTTATTCTTGTCTAGTCTCTGTTTTTAGGTGGCCATCTCAGGCATCACACTCAATTTTCTTTTCTTGGGAATCTAGGTGAAAAATGGAAGGCTGCTTATTTGTGCTATTCAAGATAAGTAAAATTCTCTTTTTTTTTTTTTCTATTTTACATTGTCTACTTGTTCTTCTTCCTCTTTTATTCAAAATTGTCTTTTCAAAAACAGAGAGAAAAAAGACTACATTTTTTCTTGTTGCCTGGAACTTTTCAGTAATTTTGATTTCTGTAATCTTCAATGAAGTATAGGGCTGCAGGCACACTGCACACAATTTTTTGGGTGACAGTTATTGGGCAGATTTACTCCTGTATTATTATGTTCAGACAGTGAAAAGTGGAACAAAAGACAATTCCAAAATACCCATTACTTTACTGAAAAAAGTTATACTTAACTTTTTAATTTCTTCCACAAATATCAGACTTCCAAACAAGGTATTTGATTTAAAATTTGATTGTACAAGACTGTTACTAAATGGCCATCTCTGGAGCTTGCTATAAAAATTGAAAAGGTTTAGATTTTGGGGGTTTTTTTTGCAGACAATAGTTTTCACAGGAAGCAAAACCCACAAAACCTGCAACAATCATGATGAGCAAAATACACTGCAAATTTATTTGATTGCAGTTTTATATCTGCTAGTTGATATGTTAATACAATTCTAACTTGCTCACTGGTGCCTGCTATAATTTAAATCTTTCTCCCAGTATCAAAATGGTGAAAATAAATAGACAAAACAGACTTAATTTTCAAATGTCCGCAGCATAGGCAGAAGTAACAGTCTTTTGGCAAGTATAAGAGATATAATTCAACGTGATCAAAACTATGTCCCCACATCCCCTGTTACTTGACAAGTGAGTGGAGCACCTACCACAAGACCATGTCTTACCTTTTCTTAAGTCTTACATCATTGGTTTTACCTCTTATGTATGAAAAAAATGCAATTATACTCTTATTACATGTATGTTTTAACAGAAAATGAAGATTACAACTATCATGGAATAGGATGTCTATTTTAATGCATTAGCAGTGGTGGTACAAACAGTGATGTAGCTTTAATATTTTTGGACTTAATTGCCTCTAAAGCAGCTAAACAATGGCACACTGTTTAATGGTGGGAAGAAAATAAAGTTTCTGAATTGCTAAAAGGAACTTTGTTAAAAGACTGTGAATCTCATATATGTGAACTATAAAATTTTAATTTGTTTTTCCACTTGACTAGGGAGGCAACCACAGTCGTAGACCATGATAAATAACTCATTAGGAGAACATCTGACTTCACTAAGAAATAAAATTGGTATAGATTAAATATAGTGTAAAGAGCTACTTTTAAAAAGAAGAGGCATATTCACTTTGAAATTACAATTGGAGTTTCTATCTACGTAATTCAATATTGAATCCAAAACCAAAGGTCAACCTAAGTAAACAAGATCAGCTAATTAATCTAATAACACTGTAAAAAACACATAGCACAATAAAATGTTAATTTAAAATGGAACAGCAGTTCTCAAGGGACAGCAAAAAGGATGGAAACATTGCTAAAACTGAATTTTAATCAAATAATCAAATTAGCCATTGGCTGGATAGGTGAACTTCATTGCCTTACCTGTTCTTTAGCACTGATGCATTAAGTACTGTAAATGCTCCTGTATTACATGATGTTACAATTCAAAATGCTTGAATTGTACCCTGTCTGCCTTCCCTTATGGTAGTCTGTGATACAAATAACATGCCATTATTTCATTAATACCTTTGTCTCAATGCATTCCAGTAAAATATTTCACTGATTCTCTAATTCCATAAATGTTTACCTAATAGATACTAAAATAACTTTTTTTCCATTTGTCACTGCTCTAGGAACAAGAAGGTCTACATATTATTATTGATTTGTGAAATAAGAAAATGGGAAAAAAGCAAAGTTATGGAGTCAAATTTCAAGTTTTTTTCTTTCAAAACCTGAATTATTTTGATATTTCATTTTGATATTTCATGTTCTAAATTTTTTTTAAATTATTTCTTTAACTTTCTCTCTTTTCTTTCTTTATTAAAGGATTGCTCAATGCCACTTGTACCAGAATTATGGATTTGAGGACCACCATCTGTTCTTTCCATCCTTATTTTCCATTATTTAAAAAATTGTTTTGGCATTTCTTTTGCAGTTGGGCATTTTATAAGCATCTTCCAGTATTCTTCTTTGAAGTCTTATTTTAAAACTGTTCTTATCAGTGAGCCAGTTGATCCAAGAACATATCAAGGCCAGTGAAACTTATGTTCTTCTTAAAAAAAAAAAAAGCTCAAATTTTATACACACAGAGAGAAAATCTTTTCAACATAAAATTCCAATAAAATATTCAATTTTGACATGTTGAAACACGAAGCTCTCGGCATGTTTTATTTGAAATAAGAACTTTTGTTGAAGTAGCAATAGTATTGAAATCTAGTTGTTTTATATAGCTCAAAACAGACCTTGGCTCTGAGGTCCTTCATATGCTCAGCTTTTCTTTATTTGGGATATTGACATTCTGATAAGCTAAACATGAGGTATGTCTTAGGGGGTGTGGTAGTAACCTAATGTGAAATTACCTGCATGTCTATGAAGAGGCATAGACTACATGTCACAAGTCTCTGCTGACAGAGACAGTAACTGAATGGGGACAAATATCAATCCCTGGCCATAGACATGCTGCACAATGCTTAGGAAAAGCTGGTTTTAAAGTAGGTTTATCTTAAAACAACCTAAAATCAGTTCAGGCCAAGACTTTAAAGTCAAGGGCTGAACCAAGTCCTACATTATTACATTGACACAAAGCCTGTGGCCTTTCAATAGTTATGAAAATATCATGTTAACTGGATTTCAAGGAGAGCAGAGAACCAACCTCCAAGTCCCAACAAAACATCTGTCCTTGTCTTACATGAATGCAGGCCATCATTTGTTTAATGCTGCCCGTAACAATTTTAAAAGGTAGCTGTTTTAGAACAACTTTATCTTTAATACATGCAAAACCTGATGTAGGTGTCCTTCCTACTCATTTTCTTCCATGCATCCAGAGCAAGAGAGATGAGGCACCATTTCCTACCCCAATTGTGCACCTGTGGTTTGAATCAAAAACCACCCACAAGATTACATGGTGGGATGATGAATACTGAAGTTTGGCTCCAGGCTGCTAGGAGCCTGAGCAAGACAGTGAGGTGCTTCATGCCACTTGTGCAATTATTTATCTGTCAGCTGGATATACTGCTTGCAGAAAACTATAATCTGTGTGCTGCACTAATTTTGCTTTATTTATCTCTATATTGACAATCAAATTAATCTTTAAATGAGTCTTTAAAAGCTATTTATATAAAATACTCATATCCACAGAAATAAATGGTAGCAGGGAATCAGAAATTATGTTAGTTTATATAAAAACGTCTTCATAATATTTTGAATCATTATGTGAGAACAGCACTGTTTTATCTTTTTTTTTTCCCTTAAGAGCAGAAACAAAACTAGCAGAATAGTCTGCACACCAATTTCCTTTTGAGTTATTTTTTTAATCATCTATAGATTTAAACATTAAAAACTTCCAGAGATTTTTTTTGTTATTGTCCATTGAAGATACTTCATATTTTTTACATTTGTGAGTGTAAATTGTCCTAAACCAAGATACCGTGTAATTGTAAGACCAAGGATGTATGTTCTGAAGTACTAGAACAAATAACATTAAGGTGTTTTTGGAACAGATTAAGAAAAATAGGTGACAGAGGAATTAAGCCATAGGTTTCTGAAGTAAATCCTCTCCTAAAAGAATAAATTTTTTGACTGTATATTTCATATTGCCAGCTGCCAGCAAAGTTTGCTCTTGTTGCTATGTAGATGACTAGACTCAAAAAACTAATTGAAACTCAAAATTAAAATGTAAAATGGCAGACAGATTTTACAGTCTTAATGTAAGCACCTGCCTTTATTACTAAGTTCATTTTCTAGATGCAACATGTTTTCCTTTTCTTTTTCTTCCTATTCACTAAATGAGGAACATTAACTTCTAACTTTAGGATCTGAGAGCTGCTTTTAAGTTGGATGCTAGAAGCAGCCTGAATTGTGCAAACGTGCTTAACATTCGTTTCTGTAGACAGTCACACAACTCAACTCTTCCTCTTTCTCACTATGGCATTGTTGTCCGTGGTGGGAAGGACTCACAAGTATGACTGTTCTTAAAGAACAGAAAAATTGTTGAGTTATCCTCTCTGGAAATTACTCTGTTGCACTTACGGTATTCCTTATTCCATCTTTTGCACAATCTTTGCTTTTTTAAACTGAAAAATACACACAGTGCTGCATTACTCGATTGGTAGCTTATTTATCTGGCATTCTATTATGCAAATATTAAAAACATTGGACTCTGGGACTAGAGAAAGGGAGTGAATCTATGCATTTGACTTTGTCTCCAAATATATTTGTCCCTGTTTGACCAATGATTTTGTGGCAGGTAACAAGAAAAGGTAGGAAATACTTAAAAATTTGTACTTCTTCAGAAGATTTTTGATTCACCTTTCCAAAATTCAGGATGGTCAAAGGTATTTCAGTGCTAATTTGACTTGGTATTTTGTTAGCTTAGAGGATTTCTGCACACTAGGATAAAAAAGAAACTAAGTTGGTCGTATGAAGGCCATATTTTGCATTACCAGTTTTCATATCTTACATTAAATACTGAAGAAAATATATACTTCAGTATGTATACATTTATATGTATGTACAGTTTAAGAATGGCAGTAAAGAATAGATATATTTTTAAATGAAATTGAGGTTTTGAAAAAATACCACATTTAATTCTAGTGAATGTAGTAAGAAATGGCAATTGAATGGTTCTAAATCTGAAATTGGAGGAATTCAAGCAGTTCTAGTGTAAGCTTTAGCAGTGAAGAGCATATTCATTTGCCAATAAGAACAGACACCTTAGTCAATATTAAATCTTGTGAATTGACCCAACCTGTTAAATGAAAAAGTACCTTAAACGTGAGAAGTGACTTGAATAAGTCAATGACAGCTCTTATTATCCACTTAGATATCTTATTATCCACTAGAAGAAAGATACCTAACACTGTGTAATTGAGACTAGAATTTCTTTTCTTTTCCTGGTCATTACTTGATTTCATTATTGTATCATTCATGTTTTATTGCAGTGTTGATGCAAAAACTGATGCCCAAATATATTATTTATTGTAAATGTAACATCAGGGAATTATCTTTTTATATTACGTAAATCGATGAGAAGAAATATTGGGGGAGTGGGGGGAAAGGCATTAGAAAATAAAGGTTTACTTGAAACAGAAAACCAGTACTATTACAGACCTAAAATTCTTGTTTCATAATCAAATAACTTTGTCTTTATATCTCAGGCCAAATTTAGAATGGCTGAAACACAGGAAGCCTTGAGTAAATGAACAGAGATTTATAATAATAATAATAATATATATTATTATAGTTATTATTAAAGTAGGAACAAAATAAAAGGCCTCATAACTTTTTTTTTTAAGACCTTTATCTTTTGTTTTCTATTGCTTGCATGTTAACTGCTGGAAATGCATTCCTTACAATTAATAATTACAGATCGATTCCTAATAATTTATTGGAAATAAGTTTCCAAAACCACAATCACAATGGTTAAGTTTATTATAAAGAATTTAGATTGGAATTAAAAACAATGCTAAGACACAAAATTAAATCTATTTAAGGACGCTGTTTTGTATCCATAGACCAAGTATATTTGGAATCTACATCGTCTTTACAAATTAATATCTTGTTTCTCCTGTTTGCCAAAGATAGAAGAATATATGTATCCTTATTAAATCCTCCTCTGCAACACTTAAATGTGTAAAAAAAGTAGTTCACACAGAGAATTTTATTGAATGTTTTTGTGGCTTAACTGGTGGAGAAGATGGAAAACAAAAGTAAAAGGTCTGAAATATGCAAATAAACAGAAGTATTAACCAACAGTTAAATCCTTTCTTCCTTTTAATATATGAACCATAAGTGACATTAATATAAAAATCTTGTAATGCAAGAGAATTACATTAATTGAATAAGTTCTAAGTGGAGATTTCTTTAGTTCAATGTATCAATATGATATTGGTTTTGTGGTGTGGGGCTGGTCAGCTGTGTCAGATAGTGATGTAATTTTGTTTCTTTTTAGGAGTTTATATTAAATTTCTTATCAGAGTTAGGTTTCCCAAGATCATCTTACAGGCTGTATTTTTAGTAAAATATCCAACAGCAATAAACCTTTAAATGTTTTTCATAAGGAAAATTCTAACTAAAACTGGTTCATAGAATCCATAAACTAACTGTAAAATTTTAGTGCATCTAGAATGTGAGAGAGAATGTTAGTTCTAGCAAGAAGTCTTTATATAACCTTGAAAGAAGTGCAGTTTGGTTGATTGGTTTTTAAATGTAAACATGTTGTATTATTTGCAAACAGTGCACAATAACTTTTGTCTACTTAATTATGACAGTGTTGCACTTCTGGCCAAGGCAGCTGAGGAAATGAATTACACTTAAAATTCACATGAAGGACCTGTGAATTAGTAAATCACATATGAATTAGTCGATTTCAAAGAAGAAATGGGAAGACACTCAAAGAAGAAGTGGGAAGAAGAATCCCTTCACTCATTGTTTTTTCCTTAAATCAGGTTGTAAGAAAAAGATTGTAGCATCTACCAGAAAATTTTCTCCAGCAAATACAATAAAAAAATTGGCAATGACATCATCCACATGTAAAAGAAAAAAAAATAAAAGATTTTTTCTGTGAAGCTGACAGATGTTCTGAAGGAGGGAAGCCATATAAACATGGAGACAGAGGAGAAATCACAATGATTTTTTTGTACGTTATATATCTGGATCAAAAAATTCTTTCAAAAATTCATGTCAAATGCAGTCACAGACCCTCACTGGGGGCCTTAGGAAAAGCTGTGTCCCTGTAACAGGCACTGAGGCCACCTGAAATGGGAATGTATGTATTCATGCTATGGAATGCACTTGTCTCTTTGCCTTTGCCCTCAAACTAGCCTTGCACCTCAAAACCAAACATCAAGAGTTTTGAGCTAAATCCCGAAACATATTCTCAAAGCCTTGGGAAATGCTCTTTGGCCTGCAAGAAAACTCTGCTAGGGATTCTTCTTACAGTGTAATAATATAGAAAATGGTCCTTACCAATACAGAAACACCCATCAAATGCTTTCTCTCATCACTGCTAATCATGACTGCTGACCCAAGGGGAAGCTCTGTGTGTGTGTGAGTGAAGTCTATTGACTGCCCGCAGAACAAGAATGTTGTGTCTATATTGGCAAGAAGTGTCCATCTGTAAAGCAAAACACATAATGGCTGCTGCTGAGGGCTTAACATCCAAGTGATTCAAGAAGGTCTTTGTGTTGAATTCCCTCTTTGGACTGCCCTTGTACCATGGACTGAGTGGATGTTTGCAGCTGTTTGTGCCACTGGAATACATCTGCCATGTTAGCTTCATCTGAAACTATTTTTAGTTCAAGATTCTGCTACATTCTCCATGCATATCACAGCACATCACATCACATCACAAATCAAACTGGATTTGATTAGAACCACTGCTTCGTGCACGTTGTGAATGAATGCCTAAGTCACTTAGAGAATCATCATCAAAGGTATTGGCAAAAGCAGGTTTTAATATGAATTTGTGAAAGCATGACTTAAACATGAGTTTAATGGCAAGGTTCACTCTATTACTTATTACATAGATGAAGCATACATAAGAAATTGGATTAGAATAAATTTAGAATGATTTACAAGAAGACAAGGAATGCAAAAGGGTAAAGGTGCAAAGGATGTGATTACAAAAGGTAAGGGCATGAAAGGATTTAGCAGCATTTATAAAGCCATTCAATAGGGTTTACTAGATTTACAAAAATGACTTAATTATAGATTCATAATAACAGCATTCATACCTTAATCAATGCACAGATGCAGACAAAGAGATGTATATGTCTATATCTATGTGTGTAAAGGTACCTATTAAAATTCCACTCAAGTTCAGTGAAATACATCAAATCCCTTAACATTTATCAACAGGTATGGGTTGCACCTTGAGGAATGGTGTGGTGGGGAATATTAACCTAGGCCTGATCATCAGTGATCATTGTGAGATCTTTTGGATATCACAAATTTGACAGTCCATGAGCTGCAAGAGGTGTCCTGCTTAGGGAGAGATGCTGGTATAGCCTGCTGCATTCTAGGAGAACTCAAAGGGCTTCCCTTAAGACCACAGTTTGGGTCACAAGATAATTGTCTCTAGTCATCAGTCAATTTCCATACTGGTCATAACACAAGTTGGTAACTACTAGATGTTTTTTACCAATAGTAGTGTTCCACTCAGGCTAAAATTTTTTTTTTCAAAATGCCTTGTAGCAACAGCACCATTTCACTTGGGCTGTGCAATTTGGGTGAATGATTTAACACAGCTAAGAAGGATAATTGGTCATTCTTTATTCCCCACCTTGGTCAGGCAGTCAATGTTCCTGTTATGGTCACAATCATTCCCAGCTTTATCATGCAAGAGCACCTGGCCCAGTCAAAGGACACTTCAGCAATGAACTGGTTCTGTCAAGGAGTGCTTCACTTGGTGGCTCAGCTGGTTCAGTGAGGGCTTATCAGGAACCCCTGAGATAATACAACAGGCCTGAAGAGGAGTGGGGAGAGCAAGGATGCACAACCACGACAAAACACAAGATGATGGATTTCTCATCCTGTCCCTCATGATGTCTCTGTGTCTCTGTGTGTGTGGTGGTGGGTATGAATATGCAGTTCAAAACACGGTCATATAATTCACAGAGATCTTTATCATACATGTCCTTGAGCAACTATTGTTTCCAAACACATCAGCAAACAAACTAGACCTTGTAGCATAACTGTTGCGGTTTGCCAGATTTTCAGTGGAATGGCAAGCCGCAAGCAGTGCCAAAGAGCATCTCTGTCCAGCTCGGGTCAGCCTCTCGTGCTGCAAACCTTCCCTCTGAAGGCTTGGTCACTGTGCCTTCACCGGCTGGGGAGCCACAGGGCCAGCTCTGGCATCTCTGCTCTTCGCAACAAGGCAGCAGTGAAGGAGATGAGAAGAGATCTCTGCATGGAAAGCACAGAAGATCTTTATTCACATGATAGCATGCAGGTCCCCAGAAGCAAAGACCTGGAAAGCCAGAGGGTCTGGAGTTCCTGGGGACCAGGGGGGCAGAGTAGGGGTCCCTCCAAGACCAATAGGAGAAGCCTGAGGGAGTGTCCAGGATTTAGCAGGGAAGGGGGGTAAAAAGAGGGTGGGGGAACACCATACATAACGGATTGGACTCATTTGCAGTTTGTATTTTTTCCATTTCTTTTCCATTTTAGCAGTGCATTTTGAATTTTCTTCAAAGTAGCTCAATATGGGTTGTAATTCATAAAGAGGTATTGTAAACGTGACACTGAAATTCTGCTTTTTTTTGTTCATTAGTGGAAAATTATCGTTGTATCAGAAAGGTTACTCAAGGAGTAATAAATAATTCCCAGAGCACATAGTGTTCTAATACTTTACATGATTACTTTTCTAATTGTACATTAGCAATTCAAACATAGACATAAACATTTTGTCAAATCTACTCAGGTAATGAGATTCTATTTCAAAAATTATAATCAGTTTAAATCCTATTTAGGCAGTTCATTTCAACAACCTAAGCTGACTTTGATTAATTAGTTGTCCCAAACAGAGGAATGAAGGTGTCATGAATTAGCATTGAATTCTGAATTAAACTAGGTGATTTGCTCCACTGTGCCAGTTAACTCTTGTAAAGGTATTAATGGGCCTGCCTAGGGTTGTTAGTTTGAATACTTTCAAACAAGCTCATAAGGAAATAAAGATATCCAAGGCTTTTCTCCTTATGATGACAGGTAAATACTGAAGATTATTTGCATCTTCAGGTATATGACAGAAGACATTTCTTAGTTTCTTAAACAGTTTGAAAAATCTCAGAGCAGAAAATAAAAATTGGAATGGATTCCATTGTTTATTAAAACTGCTGAAATGTATGTAGAATTTATAAATTCCAATCATAATTTAAATAAAATCTGACTTTTGTTTGTTTGTCTTTTTAAATATCTCTGTAATGGAAGCACTAAGAGAAAAAAATGAATCTAAACCCCTATGGAAATGCACAGATATCTGTTCAGGAAATGGCAAAGTAATAAGCCTGACATTAAATATCACATCAAAGAACAACGTAACACCTGTTACTGAATAGATTATTTCTGTACAAAATTACACTGGTTTGCAGTGTGTTTTTAAAGTTTTATGACATTTTTTATGTGACAGATCTGTTCAATTAAGAACTTCTCTACTCAGCCCTGGTGAAGCCACACCTCAAATCTTGTGCTCAGTTGTGGCCCCTGACTTCAACAAAGACACTGAGGTGCAGAGGCATGTCCAGAGAAGGGCAAGGGGGCTGGTGAAGGGCCTGGAGATAAAGTCCCATCAGGGGCAGCTGTGGGAGCTTCGGTTGTTTAACCCAGAGAAAAGATGGCTCAGGGTGGGACTTTATGGCTCTCTAAAGCTGTAGCCAGGTGGGGGTCAGCCCCTTCTCCCAGGCAGACAGTGACAGAACAAGAGGAAATGGCTTCAAGCTGTCCCAGAGGAGGTTCAAATTGGATATCAGACTGAATTTCTTCATGAAAAGGCTTGTTAAGCATGGGAATGGGCTGTCACCATGCCTGGAGGTATTCAAGAAACATCTGGGTGGGGCATTTAGTGCTATGGTCGAGTTGGCTCATCAAAGGCTGCACTCACTAATCTTGGAAATCTTTACCAATTAAATTATTCTGTGATTCTTGGCAAGACACTGTACTTAGGTTTAAGAAGGTAAGTAAGCCAATTTATGAACGCTGATGTTTCATGGTACTTTAAAATGTCAAGAGCATTACATGATTCTTGTGAACTTTACCACAAAGTTATAATTCATATATATTTTTCAATGAGAAGTAAAGGTGCAATCAGACAGACACTTCAGTACAGGAGAGAAAATCTAAATAAAATGCAATGTTTGGACAATAAAAAAAGAAGTCCAAATGAGAAATTAGGATTCAGTGTTAGGCATAAGGACTGGAGAAATAAATTTACTTAAGTAAGTGGAGGATTTTTCCTGATTTCACTGTAATCACAAAGGTTTTCTTTTAGAAAGACACAAGCTATTCCAGTCTCCTATTCTAAACTGAATGGCTGATGAATATGAAGGTAAGATGTTAGAAGAAGATTGATTTTAGAAGTTGAACATCAAGGTGTGACTTTTACGAACCCTGAGTCCCATTAAAGATAATTAGGATTAGCAGGGCAAGTGGTCACAGTTTTGGTTTGTTCTAAGAGGTGCTCTTGTACTTAAGGAAGCTGCAGAACATCCACAAAGTAGCTGTATACAGGCATGTCATTTGCCAATATGTACACTAGCAGAACCTCTTAGAATCATGTTCCCTGATGCTTATTAACCTCACACAAATGCCTGGTTGTAGAAGCTGTGATATTAAAAACAAGGCAGTGGTTGAAACATGCCATCAAATTATATGTTCAACATCCTGAGAAACAACAACAACAACAAAAAAGTGGCTTTATTTAATTCAATCTGAAGCTCAGACACAGGTTTTTTTTAGACAAAAGCAAACAAAGGATTTTTAATAAGTCAGAATCCCTAGGTGGTTAGATTCCTCACATAAAGCTTACTTCTTCAAGTAATCCTGTGGAAGACACTGAGTGAAATGATATGGATTGCCTGATTTGATTCAAAAGGTGCTCTGTGCTGAGCTTCCTGGTAACAGCTAGAAAGCATATATTTGCAGAGGCAATTGAATTAGTGTTTAAATGACAAACACTCAATAAAAAATACTAGAACCATTATTGCTGCCAGAAGATACACTGCTGAAACAATTACATTGTAATACAGTGCACATTGTAAACATAAAGTAAACAAATTTCAATACATTCTTGTTATTTTACTCTGGCTGTGAGGATTTCCCACAAATACCTGCAAAGCAACACCATTGATCTGCTTGAAATCCCTCTTGAAATCCATTCTTTCACTGGAAAACAGAATCTTCAGAATAGCTACTCTCCTGAAGGTGAATGCAGTGACCGACAAACAGACCCCTGTTACTGCCTTGTGACTTTGAGATTCTCTGAACTCATACGTCTTTATCACCTTGCTCAATTTAATGCAATATTTACAATACCTTTGTTAAGGGTAGGTTTTTCTTCAGCTTCTCTATAACATCAGCCACAGTGGGTGTTTAGTTTCTGAATTGCAATTAATCAGGTAACACCATAAGAGAAATATGAAAGGCGACTGAAAAATAAGCTTATTTTTGACTGACTTAAAATTTGCTTTTCAAAGGTCTGTTTCTCCAGTGGAAATCTTTTATCTATCTTCAAATTTGAAAAAGAAAGAAAAAAAAAGATTGAAAACCACTGGTCTAGCAAAATAGTATTCTATTTGATAACTGATTCATGTTCTGCAAAACTGGGAAGAAGCATGTGAGCAGACTTTGTGCAGAACATCATTATACTGTATGCATCAGACTTCTTGTACACTGGATGCTCAGCTACACTAGGCCAGAGCAGAGAAACATTATGACATTTTCAAACTGGAAGTCCACTTCCCAGGCATCTTAAATCTGCCCCTTAATACTGTGCTGATAGGCACTAAACTAATAATAGTGTTAACATTGTATATAACACTGATAACATTATCAGTGTTATATATTGAGGTATCAATACTTCTATAAATAGAAATTAATAGTCTTTATTTGAGACATGGAGACTGTGACAAACAAAACATAAAAGTAGTCTAAAATATTGGGATTTTTATGTTCTACATAGAAGTCTCATGAAAGTTTGAATGTAGAAGCACAAATATCAAGAAAACAGTGCACTATTTTTTTTAAGTTGTCTCTGCTATCCCTTAAAATCTGGAAACCTTGGTTGTATTATAACATTTCTGGAAGGCTGACAAAGAAATGCACTACAAGTATTTTTTGTTTTATAATGCCCACAAAATAGGTAATAGTTCTGAATTATTGCCTGAATCAGTCTGAATTCTGGAGTGTCTATATAAGAACTGACCATAATTTTCTGCAGCTTTAAGTGGATAACTGATAAGTGCATCTTAACCCAGTATATTCTGGAAAATAATACTGAATTAAAGATTCATGTCATACGATGTTGCTTACTCTCCTTGCACTAACACAATCATCATTTTCAGAAAGTATTTTATTACCCTGGTTCAGTTTTTCTGAGAAGTTTGCTTCAAGATCAGGAGAGTTGAGATTTCTGGTTTGAACTGTGACAGAGCAAGAATCTTTTAAAGCAATTAATAGTATGAGTCAGGATGAACCTTTCTTATGTTATTCAAAACCACTTCTGAGTTATAGTTTTTTATTTATTTATTCTTATATTATCATTTTTAAGGTACAGTGTACACTTACTGACCTAGCAGTCATTTTTTGTGATTTCATTGCATTTGGTAACTTAGTGACCTCTTCTTTCCTCAGTTGTGTATTTAAGCTTACATTTAAACGTCTTTTACCTATCTTTCTTCATATCAAAGAAAGCAGAAAGGAAGCTCCAGTCATTCTTTGGGCATGGCCATTGAGAAAAAGTAAATCACTTGAACTACTTTCCACCTCTGAGGTACTTAGGACCATTGGAAGATTGTGCATGCTGAGAGTATAGCACCAGATTCACTGAAAGGTTAGATTCTGTTATCTTTAGTAAACAGTTGCCAGATCTGCCTAAAACAATCACAAATTATTGCAGCTTTGCTGCACACTAGCTGAATCTGCCATATGGCAGTACTGTGGAAATGATCCAACATACTAAGGAGTTATTTCTTTTTTTAGCTTCCTCCTTACCCTAATAAAACATGTTTGTTTGTTATTTTCACTGGTTTTGTTGTTATATAAACATGGTGGAAAAACCTAATGTGCTTTAAAAATTATGTCAGCTCTGAAGAGAAGATTCTACTAATAACTGAAGCAGTATGAAAATTTAACTTTACACTCCCTTGGGACTTCTAACTCTAATCACTTATGGGTCCAAGGTATCTCCAGCACTAGACAATGTCCTAGTTAAATTTATTCCAGTAGACTTCTTTAATTTTGTCTTCAATTCACTGCCATTCCTCTGCCTCAGTATCTTAGACTAGTGCTTTTAGTACACTCAAAAAGGTGAAAAGTTTCCTGCCTTTTCTACTTAGCTCTCTTGAGCACAAGATTATGCCCAGTAAGCTCCTATGCATTTATTCTGTTCAGGCAGATAGTCAGATCAGGTTTTCAAACATGCCAGTGATGCCTCTAGCTGTTTGGCCACACAGGAATGTTTTTGGAAGTTGTCTGGAAACTGCAGTTTGGAATCAATGTAGGGCTCAGTCACACCACACATATTTCCCTAGGTTTTTTCTGCTGCTTTTATTCAAAGTGATTCAAAGTGATTGCCATCAAATGTTAATTTCCACATTCAGCGACTATTTTTTTTTTAAATTTTATATACTTAAAATAGGTACAGATTTTAAATAACAATTTTCCCACGTAGAACAGAAAGCTTCATTCAGATAGTTCAGATATTTTATGCAGTTCCTCACACAGTTTCCTTCACAGATTCTACAACTGTGGTTGTTTATGTCAGTTGCTGATGTCAACTGAAAAAGAACTAAAATTAAAGTAGGTTAGCATAAACCTATTTTGAGGATGGAAAAAGGTAAATTCACAACAACTTCAGTTAATCTATTCTGCTAGAACTCTTGTTGTCCTTGTTAAATTGAAGTGAGAGAAACAAACAACTTCAGTTGATCTCTTCAGGAAGTAAATATATTTCAGATTACTGTTTTATACCATGTTTATTCAATAAATCTGCTTCTAAAAATCCAAAAATTGTTTGTTTACAACATTTCTAAAAATTAGGAATTGAATTCCACTGCCTGTATTATCCTTCAAAAAGCATTACCCACAAGTTACATAGAAAAATAGCTGACATTTTTAGACATGACAGATCTGGTTTTTGTTAGATTTTGTGATTTTTTTTGGATGATTGGGAGTCTTTGAACTTCCAGTGAACTTATACCATTTAAATTCAGTCCACTTAATTTATTTTTACTTGTTTCTTTCAAACCAGATAGCTAAACATTTTGTAGCAGTTTACTTATATATGGTCCCTGTTTTAAACTTGCAGCAACTGAAGATGTTCAGTTAAAGGATGAAATAGCACAGGTGTCACCCTTTTGTGGATTTGTTTTTTGTGGGTTTTTTTTGTTTGTTTGTTAGTTTTTGCTGTTGTTGTTGTTTTGTTTTGTGTTTTTGGTTTTTTGTAGCAGTGGAGCTGCAGGGGTGAGAAGCTGCCTGAAGCTTCCCCCTTATCTGACAGAGCTAAGGCCAGCTGGATCCAATACAGATCCATCACTGACTAAGGCTGAGCCCATCAGTGACAGTAGCAGCACCTCTGGGATAACCTATTTAAGAAGATGAGGGAAATCTGAGCAACTACAGCTGAAGAGAAACTTGAGAACATGTGAGAGAGAGTACTGTAATCCTGACAAATTTACTGGGGCAATTCTGATCTCAGTGATACAAGAAAACCAGGAAAGGCAGCACAGTGTAGCAGAGAATTCTTCACTTGAAATCAATCTGTCCTGCACTTTAGAAAGCTAAC
>VZTN01011103.1:301678-459014 GCA_013400515.1 Erpornis zantholeuca | reverse complement strand
ATGTATGTAATATGCTGAAGGAAAACAGCACACAGGTAGGAGTTCTGTGTTCATCACACATGTAGTCAATAGATATTTAAATTACATTCTGCTCTACAGTGTAGAAACCTTCATGTCCATGGTGATCTGAGCCCTGAGTCACATACAGGGTCAGGTGTGTGCTAGAGTTGTGTTAAGCAAGCTTTTGTGGGCCTACAGCAGCAATTAATAAATCCTGCCATGTAGGAAGGCAGATTATCTGGGGTGGGCTCTGTGTTGGAGCTGCAAACTTGGGACAGGGCTTTCTGTCTTCATGTTTTTGTGCCTATCAGTGAGTTCATAATACTCCAGTTGCCCAATGTGCTGTTCTGTCACCTTTATACCTTTAGGAATCTGATTCTGCCACCTAACTGTCATCAGCAGTGGATAGAAGGTGCCACATTTTACAAGTGCAGGCGTTGTCCATAAAACCCTTTGTCTGTGATTATTGTGTAATTTATAGTTCCTTACATACAGAAATCCATCACTCACAAAGAATGCTGGTGCCCTGAATTCTAGTGACTGTGTTGGTGCTTAAGTGCTGGCTGGGGTGACACTGACATGCCTGGGGCTTGGCACTGCCCTAAGAATGAGCTGATTTTTTTTCATGGGGTGCATTCTTGAGAAAAAAAAAGAGCAGTCTTGCAGTGCTAAGAAGAAAAAAAGGGAATGTCAGTGCATGCTGGGCTTGATTTCTCAGTGATTAGAGGGGGAACTTACGTTTCTGAAGAACTCAGCTTATGATTAAGTGAGGGCAAACTCCAACGTGACAAATTTCCATTTTCTTCAGGTGGTGTTTTCTTCTGATGCTCTTCTCAGCAGGCTGGAGGTAGCAGTAACATGTGGCATTTTGCCTAGAGGGAAGGCAATTTGATGGAGTCAGGGATGCTCAGATAATAGAATCAAAGAATCACTTAGGTTGGAAAAGACCTCCAAGACCATCACATCCAACATTTGACCTAACACCTCCATGCCCACCAAGACATGTTGAGAAGTGCCACACCTACATGCTTTTTGAACATTTCCAGGTCTAGTGACTGCACCAACTCCCCTGGGGAGCCTGTTCTGAACCATCAGTTAGTGCAGCATGGAGGAGTTGTGTTTCATTGTTCCTGTTGTCACGTGGAGGCACAGAAACCCAAAGGTGAGACCCAACACACAGCAAGGTTCATTGAAGGATGAAGTGGCTCTCCTGCTTGGCAAGGCTGGTGCCACTGGTCCTTGGGATGCTCCAGGGATGCCTTTGTGTCTGGCTATGAGATATATTTTCCTGCTGGTGTTTGTGATTGTGCTCTCCAAAACTCTTGCGAATTATTGGGAATGTGGGAATGCTTGTTCTGTCAGCCTTTGCCTGCACTGCTAAGTGTGTGTTTACTCCAGCTGTAGCAGTGTTTTGGCTGAAATAAGGAACACTGGGAGTGAGGCCATTTTGTAGTTGCATACAGATTAAATTGATGTTTATGCCCTGTGGGATTTAAATTTCTTAGAGAAATCAATACTAAAATGTTGTGTTGGCTCCGTGCTTGTCTCTTGCTGTTTGCTGCTGAGAGTGCTGATGGCATTTCAGCAGCACAAGGGTGCTGGCTTTGTTAGGGGCCTTTTGCTTCAGCAAGCTTGTGAAAACAGTTTAAAAATTATTAAAGGACAGTGACAGGTTGAAGTTTTCTTTTTGAAACAATAAAATGAATAGCAGTAGCAGCCAGATTGGAACATGTAGAACAGAGATGGAGCAGAGTGTGCTGCTTGGCTTGCAGTACAAACAGACCTCAGAAATGCCTTGCCATTACATCTTAAACCTATATTTTTGAGAGAGGAGTGTTGGCTCAAGAAATACTTTGAAATTCATCAGAGGCAGGATCTTCCTCCCAGATAAGCCAGTCACTCTGCTGCAGAGGATATTTGTATTTTCTGATGAAAATTCTGGCTGATAAGAGTGCCAGTGTGGGATGGGCAATAGCTTGCCAAGAACTTGACTCTATCCCCTTTTATTTTTCACAGAGCATCAGCCTTTTATCACGTAGCTGAGCCTTCTAGGCATGATCAAGCAAGACTTGGTTTTAATCCAGTGATCTGGAAAGGTTGGTTAGCTCATTACCAATTCCCTGACCAAGTATTTTACAAAAAATGGCTTTTTATTATTACTTGGCTCAGAAGAGTAAAGTATTAGTTTAACTAATTTTTTAAAGAGTTAGATAAAATGTCTCTGAAGGAAATGACCTCATGTGCTGTTAGGAAGCTGCTTACATGCTCTAGAATTTTTCATGCAGTGGCTATTGTCTTGCTTTTATTTTGTTTTATTGTTGTCATACATATACAGGAAACACAATGAAGACAGAAAATCTGAAGAGTTAATAAAAAGATTGGAAGGGGTACTATCTGTCTTTCTTTTCTGACACAATGATAAAATGTTGTCATTGTTTGAACAATTGCTTTTAATGTTTGGTCAGCAAAAGACCAAGTATGTAAATGGTTCAATTCCTGTGCCCTGATGTTAGGACAGATTGTTTATGGCCCTGTCAGTGGATGTACTGTTCAAGCAGTACTCAGAAAAATAATCAAGCTGTCAGTTTGCTGAGTTTGTTAGAGCTTGTGGATCTCTGGAAGCTGGGGACCTGGAGATCAGTTGGGTTATCTACTAAATCTCCTTTTATTGCTTGTTTTTTGAGGCTGATCTACAGTTTTAAATCCAATTAGATTAGCAAGGGAATGACATGACTGCAGTCTATAAGTACCTTCTTGGGGAAAGGAAAGTTGATAGTATAGGACTCTTGAGCCTTACAGACAGAAACATTATGGTTCAATAACTGGAAGCTGAAAGTAGGCAAACCTCAAATGACAAGCAAGGTGCAGATTTTTAACAGAAACTGAAATCAAACTGCAGCAATTGACAGTGGTGTAGTGAATTCTTTAGCACTGGCAGTTTTAAGAACAAGATTTTTCTTTCACTAAAACCAGGTGTTCTGGTCTAAAGAGATCATTCATGTTATAGAAGAATGAGTTTAAAAAATGAGAGTTGTCCATTCCATCTTGGACACATGGGAATCTGTAGGAAATGCCATTGCTAGGAAGTTCATCTGATTCACAGCTATATAACATTGCTGTGTGTTAGTAATTTATACCCAGAGCAGCTTCTGGTATCACTGTAAATGATGCCCTGTTTTCACAATCATTCTGCTTATAAAATACTACATTTACCCTAGTTGCCACTTAGTGAAATGCTACATATTTATTACTTTAAAATCCTTCTTCCTGTGTATTCCTGTATTTTCATTTTTGTTTCTCAAATGTGACAGTCCTGTTAGTGAACTCTAATCAGCTCTCCCAAGATTCCCTAGTCCTTCCAGGCGTTTTTCCTTTTTTTTCTAGTTTAAGATTATTCAGCTTCTTTTACACATCTCAGGTTATGCATCACTCCTGAGCATTGAGAGTCTCAATGCTTTCAGCTGCATCAACCCACACTTGAGGTTTTCAGTGTTAACAGGGGTTCCTACTTGACAAGTCATTCTTTCCCTGCTTTCTCTGTTTGCCTGCACATGCAGTGATTTTTAGGTGTGATTGTTTGCTGCATGAAATTAGGCAAGGCAATTTTCCCTTACTTAAAAAGAGATTACTGCCTAAATTTTAGTAACAGTTTTTAATAGCTAAAGCTCCATTTCCATCCAGCCTTTGATTTCCAGAGGACAGCTACTCAGTGCTTAACCAGATTTTCTCAAGAAAAACATAGACAATCACTTCCCACATTTCTTCTTTAAGTAAGACCCAAGTAAAGTTCACACAACTGTGGACGAGTTATTTTGCTTTCTACTTGCATAACCTCAATTATCTTCAGACACGAGGAATTAATTTGGGCAACTTTTTGGTTTTTTTTTTTTCTTATTTCTGTCCCGTGGTTTTCAAGATCACACATGAAGGGTATTCTTTAAACTAGAATGTTATTTAACCTTTATGTCTAACTTAGGCACTAGCACAGGTGTGTGTGGGGCATGTAAAAGGACAGTTCTCAGCCCCAAGGCTTTCACAACAGCAGTTTAGTCCAAGTGTAAAGGGTGGCAAAGGGTGGGAAGTTAATGAAAAACAACCTTCAAGTGCACTGTGTACTTCTCCAGTTCTCTGAGGTAAGAACAGAGATGTGTTACCTTTGCACTTGGAGGCTGGAATTCGGGGTCAGTGACAGGACTGACCCAAGGAAGAAAATCAGGTGTGTGGAAGGGTGAGATTGGAGCACCACAGGATTCAGCCCCTTGATGACATGGTGGGTGACATAAAATTCCTGGTCTCGGCTTCTGGACAGTGATATAATTTTTCTCTTTGATGTTCAAAAGGCTGGACTTGACAGTGTCTTGCAGTGACCTGCAGCTCATCAGTGCTGTAACTTTCTTAGCTGGAAAATCCAAAGAATGGATAAAAGGACACAAAGAAAGTTTGCTTGAATCTGAAATTGTCTTTTTCTGACTGCAGTTGGAGTGATTGTACAGCATCAGACAAAGTAAAACTAAACTCAGGAGTACTTGCTGAGCATTGTACATCAATTACTACTCAAGTAGAAAGTGAGTTTAAAAACAGCCACTTCTCTACCACTTCTGTTGGTTTTAAAGTATTTGTGTTCCATCTGACAATATCTGAAGCTTAATAAGAAATGTCAAGAAACCTCTGAAAGCTGGAAATTTGAAATTAAAAATAGAAGTATGTATATACATACAAGCAAAGGGTGGGTTTGTGATGGTTTTATTTTTCATAGTGTCTCAAAGTGAATTAGTTATCTAGAGGATACTTCTACTGCAGATAACTGCACTTGTCAATATCTATCTGATGTGTTTCTAAAGTGTGGCTTAGCACTTAATGTTTCACCTCTGGTTGTGCCTATCTTGGTGGATTCTTCTGAAATGCATATTTATTAGACATTTTCAGAAGTTCTGGTGGATGAAAGTTCAATTAACTCCTGGTTGTAGAAATCAGCTGCATCTTTCTCAAATAAAACTCTTTTTGATTTCCACTTTTGCAGTAACACTAACAAATGAACCCACATGTGAAACACATTCAGTTTCAAAAGTTGGTAGCAAAGTTCCAGCGTGCTTGTCTACCTTGGCAATGTACTCCATCATTTAGCAGCTTCCTTCAGGGTGTTCTTATGTCTTGTTTTCAACAGCTCATATCACTTCTGTTGCATTTCAAACAGGGGTTTTGTTGGCAGAGGGCTTTGTATCCTGGAGGTATCTATGTGCTGAAGGAAGGCTCCTGGTGCTCCATTCCAGTGCATCCCTGGCTGCCTTCTCTGTGTTTCCAGGGGTGGTCATTCAGTTCCTTCCCTCTCCATCACCAATTTCTGAGCAGGGTAGATGTCAGAATTTATCTGCACAATGCCATTTTCTTGGCAGCAAGCTTAAAACATACAGAAATGCCAGATATTTTATCCTGTGTGGCAGCAGCCCTGCAATTGGAGTAGCGTTGGAATGGAGGTGGTCACTGCTCACAGAGCCCGAGGGATTCTGAAGGATATTTTCAAAAGTATCCATTCTCTTCACTTAAGGTACTCTTGATTTTTTTTTTTTCCCTGTGTTTATTCTGGTCAAAAATGAACTTTTTGTTATTTTGAAGTAGTTCTAATTATAATGGTAATACAAATGTACAAGTGAAGAGCTGCTTGACTAATCTCTTCAAATTAAGTGCACTTCTAGTTAAATGACTTAAGGTTACCTGCAAATGAAGAGTTTTGCTGCAGAGAAAGTGATACAAAGCTCATGTTGGGTACTTACTGTTGGGAACACAAAGGTCTGGCACCCACTGGAATGGATGTGAACATCTGAAGCCATTGTTTTCAAGTATGACACATTAGAATAAGAAGCTGCTGGCATATCTATTTGTTTATAAAATAATTGCAAGTAGTAACTCCTTTAATAATCATGTGTATCTGGTGCTTAGGAGCAATGCCACAAAAGTATGGACAAAGTGATCTGATTGATGATGTGTACCTTAGAGCTCCACAAAGAAGGCTCAAAGAACAATTATCTGCATTGAATGTAGTGTTTCAAAAACAGCTTCATCCATTTTTCTGCAATTTTTTGTGCTTTTCCTCTAAAAAACTCTAATGTATATAAATTAATTGCTTGAAATAATACCAATAAATCTAACAAGGTTTGTCTAAAGCTTCACTGCACAGAGGAAACTTCATGTTTGTTTCAGTGGTGAGAGAAAAAAATCATTTACTGAAAATATTAAGAAAGCTAATATTAATTTAGATGGAACTTAATGAAATCTTTAATGGCTTTTTAAAATTATTTTCCTTAGATTGTAATTTGAATTAAATCATTACTATTGTTAAATTAGTTAAACACTAAATTAAGAAATGCAAATGAAGTGAGCCCAAAATCCAATGTGGTTATTGTTTTTATTGATATATGTAGGCTAGTGGTGCGGAGCAAATTCCAATTATATCTGATCTGTTATTTGCAGTACAAGTTCCTGACTCTTCATTAAGTGTAATACATTAGATTAAATGCTTTGTTCGATAAGAGCTTGGAAAACACCAGTTTTACAATAAACCTCTTGGCGCTCTTGCCTCTTTGTTTGGGCTGTTAGCACGGTGTATAATGCAGGCTTCAAGGCTTTCTGGTTTAAAGTTTGAAAATCCTGCCCAGCTGTGATCATCAGAGGAAGATAAATGTAGGTAGCACAGTCACAGGAGGCCCAGGAGCGAGGCAGAGTTGCTGAAGGCAACTCCATTACATACATGAGTTCACCTGAATAAATGTTCAGTGGCTTCTGTTTTGCTAACTTTAAATACTGGTAGCTAGCGAGGAAAATGCTCGTTTCACATGATATATCTCTCTCTATGATTAAAACATCCAAAGTAAATGAAGCGTGCCACCACGTATCAGAGCTAGATTGATCCAAGTTGTTCTTTATCCTTTGGTTTATATTTTTTAATAATTTTTTTATTTCTCAAACACTGACTGGAATCAGTAGAAATCCAGGGAGGAAAGAGGAAAATGTGTGTGCCATTTTGGGCTTGCCTGCTTTGTGCACAGCCAAGCTACTTGCCTGTGTAAAAGCTCATTTTTCATTTTCAAGCTGCTGTTTTCCTCAGAAGCTGTTCAGGAAGGTGAAATGGAGCACACCAGCTGCCAAACCTCCCATGGTTACCCTGTGACAGTCCCATGTGGAGAGAGGACACCATAACCAGGGGTAGGTCTGGCTGCCTGACTGGGCAAGCCGGGCACACATGGTGGGACCAACATTCCTGAGCCGTGCCAGGCTTGTGCCTGTGCCTCTGCATCCATCCTGGTGCTGCTCCTGGATCAGGTGATGGGGCTTCTCAGGGGTTCTCCAGAGCTCCTGCTTGAGCTGCTACAGGAATCATTATTACACACTGTGGAAGGACTTGCCTGTCCTGTTGAGCCCCCATGCAAAAGTGTTCTTAGCTTGTCGGTATGGTGATAAAAAATACTTTCAGCTCAGCGTGCTCCTCAATTCAATTTATTCTGGTGGTGTCAAGGCACGTGTCCAGTCCCAGTGGAGGAGCTGCCTCTGCTCTGGCAGTTCTGCATTTCCAGCAGGGTGTAGAGACAAAAGCCATGAGACCTCCGTCCCTGTTTTTCAGCCTTCTGGAAAGCACTGTTGCACTTGGGAATCCATGCAAGTGGGATGGTGCCAGAGCAGTGGTGACAGCTGATGTTTGCAGCAGCTGCTCTGGTTTCCATGCACATGGATCCCTTTTTTCTCCCAGTGTGTGAGGTAAGCAGTGCAAGCAGCTTCGTAAGCATGCATGTGAGTACAACTGATTCCACTTCAGTCCCTGGTTAACCTTTTCCTGGGAGAATAACTGCTGGAATTGATGTGATGTGATGGAGGCTTGGGGAGTGGTTGCTGCTCTATTTTAGCCTAATGTGGTGGGCATAGCTCCTGTATCCAAAGTTGGCTTTGGGAGATGGGATCCCAATTCTGGAACTAAGTTGTTTGCAATGTCTGTGTCTACATTGGGAGGATGTGGCAGAGTAGGGCAAGACATTGAGCACTGAGCATGTTTTGTGAGCCTTCTTCCCAGTTGCCAGAGAAATTTTTGCCCACTGTAGTCCATATGTTGAAACCCAGTCCTTTTCCCATGCTGTCTCAGTCTTTCTTCTCTTGTTTCAGTTTCTTGGAATTCTGAATCATCCTGCATACAGAGCCATTCAAAATGGTTCTGAAGGCACTGAAGGGCACCATAATGTTTTATTACTGGAAAGAATTAAAAATCCCCTGTTTTCTGCATCATGATGAGGACCCTAAGGATATTTGCCATGTTGCTTTGTTTCATGCATTTGAATGCTCAATAACTGCTACCATACAATTAGCAAAATTCTTCCCTTTCATGGTTTCCTCCAGTGCTCCTCATTGCACAAATCCTTGGAGTGTGGCTGCAGGATTACTCCCTGAAATGCTTTTGTCTGTCAGTGTAGTCTATTCATCCCACTCCATTCCCATGGCCATCCCTGGTCTGTGCTGGGAATAGAAATGATGCCATTCTGGCTGAAGGACCTCCTGGATGTTTTGGTGCTGAGGATGGTGGCAGCTAGCGAGGGTCTCCTCACATTGGTGGTGTGCAGAGAGGAGTTTCTGGGTTGGAGACAGAGATCTTTACCTTGCAGGAGATGTCTTGTGGCCAAGGCTGACATTGCTTGGCCTTCTCCTCATGAAGATTTTTGAAAATGCTCTTACATAGATGTTTTCGGGTACTTCTTCCAGGCTTTGGGGTCTTTTTGCCACGCTGCTGTCAGAGGATAACTAGACTTTTAAAATGATCCTCTGGCCTTCTAGGACCATGTTGCAATGGCAGCATCTCGTACTTGATGTGAATTGAATGGTGTGGCCCCAGCAACCTGCAAAGAATGAGGATCTCAGCACCCAGGCAGAGCAAACCAGTTATTTTCAATGCATGCTGTTAAATTGGAATCACTTATGGAGAAGCCCTGGAGGCACTGGCATAGAGGAAGCATGGTTGGTGTTGACCTTTAAGGTTTGACCAGGCTGCACAACAGGAGCTTGTGCTGCTTCCTCCTGCAAAACAGCATCAATGAAAGCACTGGATTATGAATAGTGCAGCTGCTGTGAATAGTGAGGATAAATAGTGCTGGATTAGAATATAAATCTTAATCAGGATTAAGCCCTAGCAAATATGTATCTATGAAGCAGAACGTGCTGTATGAATAGGGAAAAAGCTAGATAAACAGATTCTGTAAGTTCAGAGACAGCTCTGCTTCACTCTGTAAGTGGTCATGGCCTTTTACACTCCAAGGAGCATTCTTATTGCACTGAATATGAGGCTTTTCTTTAAAATCAAATTTGTTCACAGAATCACAGAACTGTGTGGGTTGGAAGGGACCTCTGGAGATCATCCAGCCCAATCCCCCTTCCAAGGCAGGGTCACCTGGAGCAGGTGACACAGGAACATGTCCAGGTGGGTTTGGAATGCCTCCAGGGAAAGAGACTCCATGACCTCTCTGGGCACCTTGTTCCAGTGCTCTTTGTTGGCCCATGCCTGAGAAAAACTTGCTGCAGCATTTGCACAGGATTCACTCACCCCATCTGAAATTCTATCAGGGCTGAAATGAAATGTGAGCAAGAGGAAGAACCATGTAGCAGTACAGGCTCATTTGTTTTCACATGAATACATTAGAACAAAATCTCACTTTCATGAATCAGCATTTCCTTTGTCAATAACTTTCAATATTAAACAGTAAGGTGACACCAGGATTACATTGGAGGAAAAGTAAATTAAACTGCAACAAAAGATTCTAGAGGGTAAATTGAACTTCAGGTCTTGATTTAGGTTCAGCTGCAGAACAGGATGGGAATAACTGTTTCCTCCCTGCCATCTTTCAAATTGTTTTGTAACTGAGACATAAAAAGGACATTTCCAGATCCTTAGTGGATACCAGCTCATCCAAATCCCACACTGTATTGAGAAATTATTCTCTTCTTTCCTTCTATGTTCTCTGAAAATTCTAACACTAACTCAGTTTACCAAGATATGGAGCATATAGCAGTGCACGTCCCTTGTTGCCTAGAAAGAAAATAGCTGATGTTTTAACATCCTCATGTGCTGAAATGTCATATTCTCCTGCTGAAGTGCACTGTTTCCTCCTCTTCCTTCTTGCCAAATCCATTTTGTGTTTCCACACATTAACCTCTTCTTGACCTAGTGCTGCTCATGCATGAAATGCCCAAGTGCTTCTAGGTTGCAAGCACAGCAGTTGTCTGATGTGTTAGTCTTGACGATGATGCAAAGGAAATGCCCAGGTGTATGAGTGCTATTAATAATTTTAGTAAGGAGTCCCTGGAAGTTATTTAGGAATGTTTATTTTGGTGAAAAGGCAGTCTTTAAATCTTCTGAAACTGTTTTTAAAACTACACATGTGTCCTGCTATTCTGATCTTAGTGGCAGAAATTATTTTACCTTGAGACACACTTGGTTGATATCCATAAGTGTGTATGGGTTTACATAAATACAAATGCATGCACTTCTTTGCTTGTCAGTGTAGCAGCAGCTCCTCCCTCACACTTAATTGTGTAAGTCTCCTGTATTCTTTCCCTTACCATTACAAGTTCAGGCAGCCAGTCCTGAGATGATTTCAAAGTTCACAGAAAATTCAGAAGGTAAACAAAACCAGGAGGGAGCACACATTCTGCTGGATCATTGGTGGAAATTCAGCTGCTTCTTTAGTTGCAAAATGTGTTCTGTAGAGCCAATAGCAGTGAAAGCTTATCTACCCTTCAAGCCCAGCTGTGACTGAAGAAAGCACCTTTAGAAAAAAATGTACATATTTTTATAAAAATTGTCTTTACCTCTAATCTGGCCTTTTTTTTTTTGTTGTTTTTGTTGTGAGCCTATATTTAAATACAGACATAATGATCTCATTGAGTTGTTGATGCTAATCATTCAACTTGTGTTTCAGCCTGTTCTGAAGCAGTTTCCCAAGTTCCAAACTTGAATTTTTCACCTCCTCCTGAAATCCGATGGGGAAACTCAGTCGTGTCATTTGTGACCCAGTGTGTGCTTAGCAATTCCCGGCAGAAATCCCTCAAACAGGGACATGAGTCTCTCAGAACAGAGAAGTATCAGCAGCAAGACCCCCAGTGGGTCCCTCACTGTGAGTATAAACATCAAGAGAGGTCTTGTGTTATAATGAGAAAAGGCCAAAGAGGTGAGCTGTGCAACACTCTGCTCCACCCAGCGTACACCTAATCCTGCCTTGCACATTCAGCTCCATCTCCAGGCTTACCCTCTGCTATGATGGTGAGAAGCTCATGCTTGTGACTTGAATAAATCATGGAAGTTGCATGTTAAACAGAGGAATGGTCTGTTGGGAGCCTCATCAAATTCAACAAGGAAATAAAGCCTTGCACCTGGGGCACATAGAGTGCCTGCATTGATAAGAATCGGGGGGAAAGCTCAGCTGAAGAGGATGTGGGAGGTCTAGCTAAAAATGAGCCAGCAGTGTGTCCTTGCAGCAAGGAAGGCTGACAATGTGCTGGCTGTACCAACAGAAGCACAGCCAGGCAGTTGAGGGAGAAGAAGTATTGTCCTTTATTCAGCAGATGACATCTGGAGTGCTGTGCCTGGTTTGGGGCCCCTTTAATGCAAGAAATTTATTGACAAACTGGACAAAGTGTAGTAGGGAGCCACCAAAATGCCTTGGGGCTGGAGGACCTACCCTGGTCAGAGAGTCTGGAGGAGCTGGGCTTGGTCAGCCTGAAGAACAGGAGGCTTCGTGGGGGCCTAATGAGAGCTTGTTGAGGTGCTCTTCTGAGGTACACAGCAGAAAAAGGTGAGACAATGTCCATAAATTGATAGAGGAGAGTTTCGAATGGGATATATAAAAAAAAAGATCACAGGGAGGAGTATAAATGTAAAACATTTTATTAGTGAGCTCTTGCTAACTGAAGGTCTTGAAACCTTGTCTGGGAAATGTAACACGACAAGGCTAATTTAGTGTTGTCCTCCTTCTGAATAAAGTTGGTATATTGACCTAGTTCTGTCACTGTGCAGCCACGAGCCAACTGGATCCCTCAACTGCCACCCCATCTCATTTTGCCTCCTTTGGACAGATAGAGCTAATTACAGTAGGTACTCCATCCAAATTTTTATGGATTAATTTACAGCATGATGAACAGAGTCAGTGATAGAGATGCAACCAAGGAAGTGAGGGGTGCTCTGACCTTGTCACTCACACGGATGTGGAGACATACTGCTCTTTTCCAGATGGCTCTTGAGTTTCACAGAAAGTCAGTGACAAGTTTAATTACTTATGACAAACAGAGAATGCTTTCTCTCCTATCTGCATTGTGTTATCCCCTTCAGGACAGTGGAAGAAGGCAAAGCAGCATCTTGACCAGCTCCTCTTTGGGTGGGATATGGACTGAAGTTTCAGGGTTAAAGTCCAGGGTTTTGACTCCCATTGGCTCCTGGTCCTGTCAGGATTAGATACTTCTGATGCAAAAAGGTGCTTAGGTACCTCTCAAGCCAATGAAACTTCAGTGCCTGCCTAAATAGTGTTTGGCAAAGAGATGTTTTCTCAGCAATCAAGTTTACATGCTCTATGGCATTTGATAACTCCCTCTAAACAGAGATTTTTTTACCCTGCACATGGGTAAAAAGGTCAAGATTATTACAATCTCCAGAATTCTGATAGATATAATTAAAGTTGTAAGACTTTTGTCTTTTTATAGCTTTTGAAACAAACACCTTGAGGGGAGGAATGGCTGCACTCAGACATTTGGGGCTGGTAGAATCAAATATTTCTTTGCAAGGTTTGAAGGTGCCTTATTTGTTGGCTTGATAGTGCACTTTTTAAGCACCCAATGTTAAATACTTTCATGTATTTAGTGATAGGGAAATGAAAATTTTCCCAGCTGAAAAATCTTTTGGATCACCTGCAGGCTTTTGTTCAAAAGAGAATTAAAGGAAGATTCTTTCAAGAGTGCTCAAAGCCAAAATAGTTTTGATGCTGTTTGTGAAGGTGAGAATGGTTATCCTGAGTCAGGCTGAAGGCCCAGTTAGTCCAAAGTCTTCCTCTGACAGTGGCCAGTCTCTAATACACAAGGAAGGCTTGAACATCCTCCCAGTCTGCAGCTTAGCAACTTCCTGAGCCTAAGGTTTTTTATATAACTTTTGTTGGCAGACGTTTTGCCGTGATTTCTTTAATCATTTTTTAAAAGCATGTAGGTTTTTGGCACCCATGGTATCCTGCAGCACTGAGAGCTTCACCTGAGCTGTGCATGGTGTGAGCTGTCCCTATTTTTTGTTTGTGTTGAGCATGTCCCCTGATAACTTCATTTGTGCCTTGGTAGGATTTGTACTATGAGAAACAGAATAGTTATTCTTTATGTATCATCTCTGACTTCCTGTGCTCTGCTGGCCTCCTCCTGGTGTCCCCTTAGCCATTTCTTTTCTTGGCTGAAGAATTGGAATCAGGACTTACTCGTGTCTTGTGGGAAGCAGTCCCACACCTTTGATCAGCACTGTTGTGTCTCTCTGTATTGTTTCCATTTCTGCTGTGTTCTTTTTGAAATGTAGGAGTGGTGCTGCACTGAGTATTCAGAGACTCAACTTTTATTTAAAATTGGCATATTGCTGTTTCTGGCTTTTTTCCTTTTATAAAAGTTTTTAATATAGTCACTTTTTCCATTTTTTGAGTATTGATCTGTTATGTTAATGAATTTTTTTAAATATACCATGCTCTACTCAAAGATGATACTTCAGAGCCTGTTGGGTGTGCAAATTCAGGTCTCTTCAGAGTTGGATTTTTTTTCTGATTCTCTGCTTTTTCCCAGATTACCTTTCACTAGCAACTGTGAAAACTGATCACCTACTCGTACTCTTTGTGTCATGTCTTTTAAAAACATGGTCATTAATTTGTGAGACCACACCCATTCTTGTCCTGTGGCAGCCTTCTTTCTACAAGAAACTTTGTTGAAGAAACTTCTCAAAATACCTGTTGGAAATCTGTTTTTATGCTTGTGTAAAGGATTTATATTTTCCACAGGTAACTTATTTATACACAATTTTTTCATGGGTAACATATGATTTGTTCTAAAACATCCCTTGTTGGCATCCTGAACCCATGGATTTTCTGCTTAAGACAAGTCAAGTGTTGCTTGGATTTTTTTCCTAGGTTTCTTGAGAAGTTGTAGCATAAAGCATATGTGAGCAGGATGTTTAGCCCAACAATTATTAGTTTATTGGTTTATCCTAATATAGGGGTAGCTGTAGAGAGTCATGGCTCCTGTATTGCCTGTCCAGGCAGTCTGTGTGATCTCTTTGTGTGTGTTTTGATCATTGCCATCATCCTGGCTGTTGTATGGCCCTGGTATTGATGTGATATTCAGACCATATGGATTATGTTACAAGTTGGTACAATTAAGTGCTTTGTCTGCTCTGCCTTCAGGTTTTCATTAGTGTATAGCAACACTCACTGCCGTGGTTTTCCTGTATCTTTGCAATATAATTTGTTCTTTTATTTTACAGCATGTAATGATTGCCTGCCTTTCACCAGTGTGTTGCTTCTGTCAATATCCTCAGTGAAAACCAGGCATTTTAAGCCTTTCTATATTATTTTTTTACATTTCTAGTGTCAATATAACAGCAGTTCCACACTTGGCTCAGTAGCTTATTTTTGTGCTATGATTAAAATGGGATTGCGTCTTTGTGGTTACTTGTTAAGATTTATTAATATCTGCCCTATCTTTTATTTATAGATACAAAGTTTTAATGATTGCAGCCCTAGAAAATGTGTCATGTCCATTTGTGCCAGCCTTACTGTACTTCTAAGTTTAAAGATTCTCTTGTAAGATTATTAATTGTAAATGCTGGTAGTTTGGAAGCAGCTTGATTTGGATGAAAACCATAATTTAGGTATGAGCAGCATGTCTTCCAAAAGTTTCTGCAGTTCCTACTGAAACAAAAGTTCAGAGTAAAAATGAGGAATTACACCAGTGTGGATGTTTGTTTTTTTTTTTTTAATACTAACTGAAATATTTAACAGACTTTATTAATGGAAAGAAGTTTTTAAGAACAGGTGAATATGCTTGATATACAGTAATCTGTGGATACTGGGAAGGCAGGGTGGTGGTTGCCAAAGCAATGGGCATCCAGGTGTTGGCTGTGACTTTGGAAGAACTAAGCTCTGAAAGAACATTTCGTTCTACTGGTGACTTGGCAGAAGACATTCAGAATCCTCAGCAGAGGGGAGAATCAGGCTAATAAAGGCAGATTCATGGTGTATGGGTAGGATTTGGTTGTAGGAATTTGAAAGTTGAAGACAGTAAGCTAAGCAGCTTAACATCTTCAGAATAAGAGGGAGTGAAGCTTGTAAGTGCGTCAAGCTGTTTGCTTAGATCTGGACTAAGGAGCTTAAGTAGCTTATAACACCACAAGCTCCCGAGCTCCAGGGGAAGGGACTTACAAGCTGTGCAACAGCCACACTTCAAAGGCCTTACAAATACAGCTGATGAAGCCTGCAGGGCTTCAAGGGAGCATGTCAAGTAAATGTGCCTGTCTGTCTGTTTCTCTGCAGCATCCAAGCCCTTCCTTTTGTTTCCTCCTTAGAAAGTTACGGGGCACTCTCCTCCCTGGAGTTATCACAGTGTTAAATACCAGGCACTTCAAAATCAGGAGGTTCTGAAAATTAATTTAGTCGTGTCCTTTATACATATTCTGTCCTTTTTACTCACTTAAAAGCCCTAGTGTTATGTATGCTGGGATGTACCACTTGTTTTTCTGATGAAATGTTGTATGGGGAACTTGAAAATGATGAAGAGCCCCCTGCTTATAATGGGGGATAGAAAATTATCTCAGCTGTATTATCTCAAAATGTAAATTGGCTGTCTTCAAGGTCTTCAGCTCTGAACGTGTTTGGTTCTTGTTGAAGTCTTTAGGACTAGATCATCACAGCTTGCAAAGTTGCATGGTGTTGCTGTGGTCCCACCCAATTCCCACTCACTCAGTTGGAGTCAGGTTTCTGCAAAGCAGAGATGGCTACTTTCACAAACTTTTGCTCTGCAAAATAGCTGTGATGTCCTCAAGAGTGTCATTACTTACTAAAAAAAAAATTACCTTCGTAATGGTGCTGTGTTAAGTAATTTTGTCATCTTGAGCTTGTTCTGTCCTGATTTCTTTAAGTCTACTGAAGATGCACTTTAAATTAGAGACCACATTTCTGTTTTGCTCTAAATCCTTGCTCCCCAGGTATTTAGTTTGTATGTATTTCAAAGTAGATCCTTACATGCAGCTTAGTATTTTTGTCTGTACAGACTGAAGCATATGATGATGAAAAGTGGATCTTTGTACATTAATATCTCACATGGGGTGATTTTGCAAAGTAATCTTTCAGGATATTTTTCACTGTTTGCAGTTATATGTAGTGAATTTCTAAGAGTAATTCAAATCACAGTGTGGAAGAGGATGGAAATGACCTCTGGATCTCAACTAGTCAGAGGGCCAAAGAGGGCCAGTTGGAGGAGATGGCCCAGGATTGTGTCCAGTTTGGGTTTGAATTATAGCATCACGGAATGCTTTGGGTTGAATATCATCTCATTCCACCCCCCTGCCATGGGCAGGGACACCTCCCACTAGACCAGGTTGCTCCAAGCCCCAACCAACTTGGCCTTGAACACTTCCAGGGATGGGGCATTCAAAAGTTTTCTGGGCAAACCAGAGGGTGTCTTACCACCCTCAGAGTAAAGCATTTTTTACTCATACCTAATCTAAACCTACCCTTTATCTCAAAGGGTGGAGGTTCCAGAGCCTCTCTGGGAAACCTGCTGCAGTGTTTAATCACTTGTGTAGTTAAAATAAATGTTTATATTTAAAAGGACTTTTTTTCTATTTCCATTTGTTCCCTCTGCATCTTGTTCTATCCCTGGACAGTACAGAGAAAAATCTGTTGTCTTACTCTCCCTCATGAAGTATTTATGCACACTGAAAAGATTTTGCATGAGTCTTCCCCTGTCTGAGCAGTCTCAGCTCTCTCAGCCTTTCCTTGCATGCCAGATGTTCAGATCCCTTAATCTGCACAGCTCTTCCCTGGGCTCACTCCTCTACATCCATGTCCTTGCACTCTCTTGCCCAGCCCAGCCCCAGCCCTGCTGATGTGTGTCCCATGTGCTGGGCATCTCCTCACCCTGCGAGTGCTGCTCCCTCTCAGTGCCACCCAGGCTGCTGCTGGCTGCCTTTGCTGCAAGGACACATGGCTGGATCTTGCTTGCCTTGCTGTACTCCAGGGTCCTCAGATCTTTTTCTGCTAAGCTGCCCCACAGCTGCTGGCCTCCAGCCAGTTGGTGCATGGAGTGTTTCATCCCCACTTGCAGGACTTTTCACTTCCATTTATTGAACTGGTTGAGGTTCCTGTTGGTCCATTCCTCCAGCCTGCTGAGGCCCTGCTGGTGGCAGCACAGCTCTCTTGTGTATCAGCACTCCTCCCAGTTTTGTTTCACCTGCAAACTTGCTGAGGGTACACTTTGTTCCATCATCTAGGTCATTAATATTGAACAGTATCAGACCCTTGGGATACACCACTAGTGAGATGCCTCCAGATGGACTTTGTACCACTGTTGCCTTTCCCTGGTCTTAAAATTAAAACCAAAACCTGGTTTATGGGGAAAAGGGGTTTTTACCTCAGTATTTATTTCAGGATCCTTGGTCCAGGTGGAATGTCCTGAAAATGCACACACTGGCCCTCACACACAGAAATGCACACAATTGTAGGCTTTGCAAAATTAGCATATTTATCAAAGATCCCCCAATGAGAGGCTTGAGTGAACCCCCTGTTCTGAGGAATCTTCCCCCTGTATGGGATTGTTTTAGTTTACAAAACTCTGCCTTTGATGTCTGGGGCTCCCAGGATGTTTGCTCTCCTGGTTTAACAGTGCTGTGGGGCTGAGCTGAGTTATCAGCCTTCGAAAGTTACAAGTATGTAGGCTAAAAGCACTGAGAATACATAAAACTATATAAAAGGGCATGCAAGAGGGGTCTAAAAGAAAAACCAAAAAATAATTCTGTCATCACCACCATTCACAACCTTCAAGTCCAGCAGTTCAGTCAATTTTCAGTCCACCTCACTGTCCATGTATCTGGCCTGTACTTCATCAGCTTGTCAGTGAAGATCTTGTGGGAGACAGTGTCAAAAGGCTTGCTGAAACAGAGATAAACAACATCCCCTGCTTTCTCCTCATCCATTAAAGCAGCCACCCCATCTTAGAAAGCTGTGCTGACTTATGCCAGTCATCTTTCTATCCTTCATATGTTTGGAAATGGTTTCCAGGAGGATTTGCTCCATCTTCCCAAGGATCAAGGTGAGCCTGGCTGACCTGTAATTCCTGGTGTCCTCCTTTCTGCCATTATTGAAGATAAAAGTGACATTTGCTTTCCTCCAGTCCTGAGGAGCCTCCCCCAAATTGCCATGACCTTTCAAGGATGAAAGAGTGGTCACACAATTACATCAGCCAACTGCCTCAGCATTCAGGGGTGCATCCCATGAGGTCCCATGGACTTCCGTGCATTCAGTTCATATAAATATTCCCTAACCTGGTCTGTTTCGTTGAGATTAAGTTTGCTCTGGTCTGAATTTCCCTCCTGGCCTCATGGACCTGCCATTCCTTCAAGCAAATCAGACTGAGGTGAAGTCAGCGTGGAGAACTTCAGTCCTTTATCACCCAGTGGTGTTCCCTTGCTGTCTGTGCTGCAGACCTTGGTCTGTGTCTGTGTGTGTGTTTACTTGTGGGCTCCTTTCCAAACAAACAAGGCTGAGTTTTGTGCTGGTTTCCCAGACAAGCTTTTCCTGTTCGTGGCTCAGGATGTCAGCCAGCTTCCCCAGTGAGCCAGCGATTCAATTCCAGGGGAAGTTCAGCTTGGGTGAAAACAAAGACAGCAGTACACATTTTTCTTTGGGTTTTTAATTGCTTCCGTCTCTGTACCTGAAGCATTTTTCTTAAAAATACTTCACTTCGCAGGTGTTGCCCCACAGACTTTCTCTCATCATAACTTTTCTTATCATATGTAGCCATTAAAGAGTTCAAAATACTTTTGGCAGGGGGGTTAACACAGGTGCCCTGGAGCAAATCCCCTTGGGATAGTTGCATTCTTTTTACTTAAAGTCCCCTTTTTGTCAGGTGTTATCTTAGGTTCATTTCATGTCAGGAGTTGCTGTGTTGTGCTGTGCTGTCTGCCAGACAGGGATGTATTTCATGGTATTTTCTAGGGCTGAAGCTTTTGTATGCAAAGTAATTTTATATATATATACTGGAAGGACAATCCAATAAACCATTTTCTTTCTTATTGGAAATTGAAATAATGTTGCTTTTTTTGGATGGAAAGAAGTGTATGGGCTGTATTTGGATGTCTCAGTGATTGTAAAGCAGAGCCATGGCTGCAGTTCTCAGTAAAAATGTGGGGTGATTTCAGTGCTGCTTTGACCCTCAGGAGACTTGGCCTGCAGTCCTAGTTCATCTAGATGAGTATCTTCTCTTTTTCTCACATTAGAAATCAGGATGCTGATAAATTCCTCTCTGTCAAGGGTGTTGTGAGCACGAATTGACTATTTTTGGACTGGGATTGTCAACTCCCTCAGTTATTAAATGGGAAATGAGATTCAGACCCAGCAATTTCTTTTTTTTGATGCTTGATTCTCAGATGAAAGCTCTGCCAAGGACCCTGAACTCCAACATTTACAAGGGTCCAGACCTGGATCACTGAAGTTTTCAAGTTCACAGGGGGTTATTTGCAGCTTGGATGAGATGTTTGTGTACCAGCAGAGGAGAATAAACCAGGCTGACACTCAGTTCTGGAGAGCAGCAGTTGTTGCTTCTGCAAACTTTGAAGCATATGGTGTGGATTTCTGTGTGGTAGGAAAAGGGGAGATGTTTGGTAGGGCTCCCATGGTTTCTTCTGGGAATTTGTGGAAGGAAATAGTAGCTGATAGGCCATGTAGCCTTTGCATGGTGAGCATGATGTCTTTGATATGTCAGATCTCTGACACATGTAGTGCACAGGAGACCAGGGCCCATATGGTAAACCTTGATGCATTTTGTATTCCTCCCTTTCCAGCCAGTCAAAATCTGAGCTTGAGAAAGGAAACATGAAAGCAGAAATCTGACCATATGGCAACCCTAATTAAGGGGGTTAGTTTTTTCCACCTTCAAACTCAATGCAGTCATAGTGACCTCGGTGTTCTTTGCTTTCCTATGGTGTATTTCAGCATGGAAAGTTTGCTTTCCTGAGCAGGGAGACTGTGAGAGCATCTGCAATCAAGCACTTGTAGTTTTGTTTCATAAGAAATTATGTACTTTCAAAATTTCTGTTCAAACTGTCTCAAAGTCACGTTTAAGGGGGCTTTGGGGAGGAAACATGAAGGATGCATCTCCTTTAGGAGGCTGAGATGCCTTTTTTGAGCGATAACAGAAATGAGTCTTGAACTTAAATTTAACATAAATCAAGCCAATGTCTTTGCTATTGGGTTTTGAGTCAGTCTTCTGCTTGGGGCTATTCTGCCTCTTATGAAATATTCACCAGTCCAGAGAGACAGTGTGACTTTGTATAACTTGATGGTGAAGGAAAATCTGTGGGATAAAGCAGATCCCGATTCAGGTTCTGTCCCTGCTCTAAATCAGGGGATTTATGTCCTAACTGAGTCCACAGGCAGCAAGGTGATAGTGTTTATTTACTTTCTGATCTTTCTTCTGTTGCACTTTTCCAGTGTGGCCTTGAAAAACTTTTCAATTAGCTGTTGTGGTCCAAAAAAAAGAAAATATCTGGCAGAAAAATTCTTGACCAGCTCCTTCAGGATTACTTAATAAGCTACGAATTACAGAACAAAGGTGCTATTATGTTTCAGGTAATAGTACATAGGGTTTCCCATTTTATTCAGTCAGTGTTTGCTAAAGTCAGTGCCTCTCTTTAGATTTTTGGCTTGATTGCTGCTGCTGCATTCCTACTTTACATAAGACAATATAAGGAGAGGGTCTAACACTGTCTTTCTCATGACCAGACCTTTGTTTTTCCATTTTCATGTGATTTTCCATAATTTAGATAGCTTGACAGTGTGTCTTAGTGGATTTTTAATTTTGCAGAACTTGAGTCGATTTGCTGTTGAAAAATTAACCAGTCCATGCCCTTGAAAAGTCATTGCATCTGTTATTACCTCCACATGTGATAAGTTTAAGAAAATGATTAGCAAAGGTGTCACTCATTTCTGCATGCTGTATATCAGATCGGACTGGCTGTGAAGTAGTGAACCATATTAAAGCTGTGAAATCAGCCCTGCTCTACAGGGACTACAACCAGCTGCACCAATTTTACTACTTTTTTTCCCTTGCAGATTCAGGAATGATTGGAATGGAGTTTGACAGTTTATTTACAGATTTGCTGTGACTGACAGGATGCCAGAGGGGAAATGTTTGTACTCCCTGAAGATAGTTTTTAGTAACTAAGGCTAAATATCTGACAGGACTTCTGTTACAAAACAGAGTGTGATCAACAGTTGTGTTACTGCAGAATTCAGTGCAGTTTCTCATTTAAAATACAGCTAAAAATACAGAACTAAAGCCAGCATTTGCTTTGATGTAAAAAGTCCCCACAGAGAAGTGTGGCACTGGTGAATTCAAGCCTTCCAGTCCAATTCTGATCCCTCATCCCTGTAAGAAACTGGGGAAAGGAGGATGAAAACCACTCACATTCCACTTTCTTTCGTCTTGATCATTGATTTTCAAACTTAAAATTTCTAGGGTCCCTAAATTTTTCAGTATGGGGCTGGACTCCTTGCATGGTAAGTTCAAGTCTCCTTGGCAACCAATGTGTTTCTCTCACATTATGGGCTGCCAAGAGTTCATGGACCATGCACTGAAAACCTATATCCCTGTGTGAGATGTTAAGGTTCCTTGAGGTTTCACCTTGAAATGAAGGAAACAAAATTAATCTTGTTTTCCTCTTCCATTCATCCCTTGGCTTTTAAGCAAGTGCAAGAGAGCTTTTTCTTTTTCATGAGCATTCGTTTTCTGATTCTCAGTGTAAATCTTCAGTAACCTAAAGTATCCTTGTGGTTTATAAAAGTCTTGCACAGTGTTAATTTGAAAACAGAAACCTTTACAGAAGGTAACAGAGAAAGAAGATGCATGAGCTATATACTCTATTATGTACAATATATGGGTAGTAAAATTATACTTTGCATTCCCAGAATTAATATTAAACTTTTAGTCATGAATGTATTTTTTGTTCATTAGGAGCTCTTTGTTCGTTTAAGAGGCACAGAAGCTTTTGTACATTGAAAAGGTTAACTGTGCTCAGAGTAATGGTACTTGAGTAATTGTTTTATGGGTAGCAGAGGTTGAAGGTGGGCAGATTTGTCTAGCACAGAGAAAAATTATTTTTATTAGATTGTTAGGTGTTAAGAAGTTCTGCCAACTTGCCAAATGTAATCTCAGTATTCATGAGCAAGGAATGCTGAAATATTGCAGGGGACAGAAAATAGGCACCTGGGTGCCTGTGTCCTTACTTCCATTTAAGACAGTCCTACTGGCTATGTCAAATGTCACACATTTTAGTAGGGTTATTTTAAAAAAAAAATGTTTTTCTGGCTGTATTGATTACTTACCACAGACTGTATTATTTGCTGTATGTTTTTGTTATAGTCTGTGCATCAAGGAAGAGATGTAGAGCACGATGAGCAAAGAATAAATGAGAAAAGGCAAAATGAGCCTTTCTCAGTCATGATCTTCTAGTGAGTAAGTCCCTTTTTAATATTGATATGTGAAGAATGGCTTACAGAAAGACCTGGATACGTGGTGCTGTAGCACAGCTCTAGGGAAGATATCTCTGTCCCTCTGGTTGTCACCAGGCTGAGCCCATGTCCCCAGTGATGAGCTTCTTCCGATGTAGTCTTTACTCTGGATGCTGCAGGTTTGACAGGTGAATTCTTATCTGCCTTTTTTAATTGTTGGTAGCAAAAGTCATCACTCTGGGAACAGAGGATGGCATCCAGCTCAGCTCTTTCCTGCTGAATTCTGTTTTTGTTAGACTGTGTGGCCATGGCTGTTCTGGGACTGTGGCTCTGGCAGTCCTGGCTGCACAGTGACTTTTCTGTAGTGGCACAGTGATGGTTTTCTGTGTCTGCACGGTCAAGGAGTTCCTCAGGGAATGGGAATGGTGGTTAACCTATTCCTGTGTCTTGCTGTCCTGACTTGTCAGGGTGTTGGTGACCCTGACAGCTCCTGGCTCGGCTTTCTTCCTTATTTCAATGTCCCATGTCCCAAAAAGAGGAAACAAAGCTTCTTTCTGCTTTCTCAAGGTTTGTCTATTTTCTCTTATCAAAGCCTCGGAGGCACAGCCTGTGCTGTGGCCTCCAAGAACACAAGTGCAGAAAGGCAGTGGCTACCTGAAGCAGGTAGCTTTTATATCTACTATCAACCACTTAGGAAGTTTTACATATCTTATTTTGTTCCCAACACCAGTAAATCTCGATTTTATTGATGTGTCTCTTCTACTCTAAATTCCCTCCACCAACCAACACACCACAGGAACTTGTGTCAGAGAAGAAAGGAAGAGAAGGAGAAGAAAGAAGAAGAAGAAGAAGAAGGAGAAGCTGACACCCTGAAACCTCCATGTTGCCTCTATATAATATATAGAGCAAAACCTAAAAACTACAACTACACACTCTGTGGAACACTAAACAAAAATCTTTTAATTTCTCTGGTGCATTCAAGTTCTCCCAAAAGTGAAGGGAGCTTTTCCCACAATCTTAGGTCGCAGGCTAAGCTATTTTTTGAGGAGCTCTGGGGATAAAAAGACCCCCAGAGGGGCAGGAGAAGCTCTCAGGCTTCCCTGGACTCTAACAGTCCAGGGAACTGACTATTAAAACATTTTCTTGCATCAAGTCCAACTTTGTTGTGTCTCAGCTTAATACTGCCAGGCTTCCTTCTGCCCGTGCTGGCTGTGGAGTGGCAGAGCTCTGAGGGTTTTCTGTGTCTCACAGTTGTTGTCCATGCAGTCAAGCAATTCCTCAGGGAGTGGGAATGGTGGTTGTGGCTCTCTGGTGCCTTTTAGGAATTAAGAAAAGCAACCAGAATCATTAAAGAATGGTCAGTGACCAGCAAGCCTGGTATTAGAGTTGAAGTTCTTCACCATCTGGATTATATTATTAAAAAAGGATTAGATGATATAGCAGGAATGGAGTGCTTTGAGATCAGCAGCAGAGCTGTGAACTGGAGTCATGAGCGTTACTAAGACTGTCATCCAGTGCCTAAAGACAAAAGTATAATTACCATGAGAAGGTCATTTTTTCTAAACAAAGGACAGTTGTAAACTGCCTTTACCAGGAAAAAAAAAAATCAGTATTTGTTGCATTGCATCATTGAATTATTCATCAAGATCAGACACTTTCTTGTTCAATTTACTTTGTCATTTTCTTCTAGCTTATTCTCAGCAGTTTGGATGAAAATATAACACAGTAGCACCTGCTTACAAGAGACATTCAATTCACTGGATGTCTTGATTGGAAAGACATTTGCTTTGGTCTGAGGTAAAACCAAATGCTTTTTGTTTTAATGGGATATTCACGTTTTATGGACAAATAGCTAGAATTGTAGTTATGATATCTTCCTGTTAACCTGGCCTTATTATTTTAGTGAGTTATTTCAGACCCTTAATTTAGAATAAATGAGATTTACTCTTGGATCAGGTCCTGCATCTTTTCTTCAGTTCTATACAGCCTGTGTTGAAAGAAGTGTTTTCCCAGCAGTAAGATTTGATTGTCTAGAAAGGTGTAAACATTCCTTTTTCTGAAATTGCTTCATGTATATAGGTGAAAATAACACTCTCTTAGGAAATTCCAGGCATAGATTGTTTCAAGACCCTGGTCAGAGTACTGAAATGAGTAAATAATAATTTCTCTGTCACTTCACAAGCTTTCCTTCTTACACACACATATATAGAGAAACTCAGAAACAAGAAGATGATCAGAATCTGCCCCCATATGTTCCTCTCACCATGATCCCTTTTCTTCTCTTTTGTTCCTTTCCCCCATAATTTACTTCGTTTGCATATTTTAGTGTTTCATACCATGGTGCCTGAGTCAATTTTCTTTTGAATAATTAAACAGGTACATGCCCTTGGAAAGTCATTGCACCCTTTATTGCCACTTAATGTGTTAACTGTGAGGAATTGGGAAAAGATGTTGTACATTTTTGTTGACTGCTGTTTTATGTGAGGATTGGATGTGCTGTAGTGAAAGGGACTCAGAGAATATGGATTTTGGTGAACCTCATCTCAGGTACACAGAGGATGTACCCAGAGTGGAAAACCTTATCCTTTTGCATTTGCAAGGAAAACGTGAGCAGACTCTTACTTTAAAATAACAACAACAATAATTATAATAAAAATAACAATTAAAAAAATAAAATTGATTGATGGAGTCAGTGGCTATTCAGTGATGTCCCATACTTAGCTGGGGCTGGGGTTTAGGTAATGGAAGATTTTGGCCTTTGCAGAAGAAAATTTGAAGAAAATAATTGGTCCTGAGTCCTCTCTGCTGTGTTTTTGGGAGAAGCAGGAGAGAAAGGGAATGGACAGGAGGAGTTTTTCAGCTTTTTAATGAAGGTAGCTGAGACTTCTCTGGAAGGATGACAGAGGCAGGTGGGGATTGGGGGGGATAACACACTCTGAGCTGCTCTGGGGAAAGCTGGGTTAACCAGGAAGTTTCTGTAAGCAGTGGAGAGCTCCAGGTTCTCATTAAAATCCAGAACCAGGTGAGCTTGAGCATAGCTGTGCTGCAGATGCAGCTCTAGCAGTGATGTTATAGGGATTTATCCCCTATAGGGATAGGCTTGGATAAATGAGTCACTGTTTCTGTTGTAGGAACAAGGAGTGTGTGCCAGGGTAGGCCAATGGCAAAATGTGCTTTGCTAAATTGCATTTTATTTTACTATTGTCTGGTAGTTGTGTTTTACTTTACCCCCTCCTTTATATAGAGAATACTCTTAATTGTAAACATATTTCAGCGTCTGTGGCCACTCTAAATGACATTAAAATGTTGGTTTGCCTTCATTGCTCATTCAAGTTTGCAATTAGGGTGCTACTAGAAATTTATATTGATTTCTATGTGGGGTTTTTTTCCTTAGGATAGGACATATCTCTGCTTAAATGCTACAAAATAAACCAAGGCAGTTTTTGGTTTCTAATGCCAGAAAATAGGTTTTTGGGACTGTGTGGCTCATTACTCAGCATGCAGTGAGAGCTGGGGTGAGATTCCAGCTGATCCCTGTGGCCAAGGCTGCTGCTGGACTCCAGCTCTGTGGCAGGCAGGTGAAGTCTCTTCTCCAGCTGTCAAAGGCAGAGAATTCCTTTAAAACATAAAACTTCTGCTTGGTCAAGCTTGGGAAAAAAGTGCAGACTGCAGCTTATGCTTTTGATGTGTGAGTTGCTTAATAAACGTAGAAATAGGAGGAAAAGGTTATGGCAGGGTGGGTTTGGGTTCAGTGCAATTCATAGTGATTTATCCAGAGGAAAGGGACTCCATCCATTGATGCTGTTCCCTTCTCTTGGCCTTTGGAAGAACCTTCCATAGAATTGCTCAGCTGTGGTTAAAATATCCCCATGTCAGCATAGCTGGTGTGTTCAGCCAAATGCTAAATGAAACATGCCTGATTTTGGGGTTTGTCAGTGGGAGAAAACATGGGGAGTATGGCAGCAGTTTATAAAAGAGCAGCCTCTTGAAATATGGAGATTAACATCTCAGGGAAAGCTACAGGCACAAAGCATACCTAAGTAATGATCATTGGTTAAAATGCATCAGTGCCTTGGAGATAAAAAACTGCTATAGATTGTCAAAGAGATTATCAAAATCCCTCAAACCAGACAGTGTTAATGATGCAGATCATGAAATGTGTGGTGGCTGAGATTTAAATGTGTGTTTTGATATGGATTGTGTGATCACTCATCAAAGGATGTAGACCTGTTGTTTTCTTAAGAGCGTTTTCTTTACTATCTGAATCAAGTATGTCAGCTTGGCAATCTGTGGCAGGTTAATTGAAATGCAGTGAGAGTGCAAAATCTGAATCAAGCATGAGGTTGGCAAACTTTGTTTATTGTTTTATTTAAGCAGATTTATAAAAGTAACCACTTAACTTGAGAACTGTTGGTGAAATGAGTGTGATTTCCCAATCCTCCTCAGATAGGAAGTACTTTGGCCATAAAGGAGTAATTTCAAAGATGTCTTATTTGGCTCGATTGAGTGAAGGTGTATCATGAGCTTGAGGAACATCTTATTATCAGTAGCATTGTAGTTTCAGTGGCCAGTGATGGACTTCATCTGACTTGAGTGAAATTCTGCAAGTGGCATGCCAAAAATCTGCCGAGGTAATTTTTGTTGTCTCCTTTTTCCTCAGAAATTATCATTTAATTATAGTTGGTGGCACTGAGTGCACATTAGAGGGAGGCATTTATGATGATCACTAAAAGCAAAGGGTATTTCAGGTTCACCCTTTGTGAGCCATTCCTGTTCTGCCAAATCCTTGTGCACCCCTGCCTGTCAGGAGCCTGTGCCACATCCTGCCACAGCTTCTAATTGGGCTCCAGCCTTTAGATCAAGTGATATCCTCAGACACCACCAGCAGGAGGAAAACAAACCCACCAGCCATGAACTTGTAAAAGTCTTTCCATTACGGTGTGAGGGGCTGAAAATGTTCTTTTCCTTCTCCTTAGCTGGACCTTTGGTTCCCATTGCAATGGACTCTGAGCCTTTAACTCTTATGGATTGAATAGGAACATGAGGGCAGCAAAGGATGGTTGGGGGATTAGGATGATTCCCCAGGTCCATGTATGCACAACGCAGCTGCAGGGGATTGCAATGAGAATAGGAATTTAAAAAGCCATCAGAAGGTCCCCAGTTTTAAGTGACATGAAGCTATTCATGTGTGGGAGCCTGTGTTTGCACTGAGGGGTTGTATTGTTCAGTACCCAACAGTGTACCCTTCCTAGATCTAATATTTCATTTAAAAGCAATTTGCCTGAATAAAATAAAATATGCATGATGGGTGAACACAGATGAGCTCTGTTAATGTATTCTAATTAACTTGCTAAAAATATTTTAAAATCTTAATAAGCTTAAAGAGAATTTCTGATGATCAGATGCAATGTTAATGAGCATGGTATAAAAACATAAGAAGGTAAAGTGTAAAGCTGATTGGCAGTTACATTGCTGTCTGTATACCTAACACTTTTCTTGGGCAAAGAAGGATCTTTGGGTTAAATTTTGCCTTTTGTCTTGGTAGCTAATTTCTCAAGATCTATTTCTAGGAAGATAATGAGCAAAACATTAAAAAAAAAAAAAGAATTTACCTGTTTGATTTGGGGTGTAGTGGGAATTTTATTGCTTAATTATGCCTTAGAAAAACATGCTAAGGACATTTATAATAGAGTATCTGTGTTCTTTGTGTGTGGGAGAATGACTCTTTTCCTTTTATATATGCCATAAATCTCAGATTGTAGTCCTTTTTCTCTCCAGGCTATTAGGTTTCTGCAGACTGTATTTCATTCCTTAGCACCTTTAGTTGCTTGGCAACAACATCTGATTTACATGAACCCAGCCCCGTGAATGAATAGTTACCTGGAACATTTCTGTGCAGAAACCCTGAGAAATGTAGCAGTTGTCCCATTCACCATGACAATTATTAGGAAATATTAATTGCTTCTCTCTATTCATCTTTCCATAGCCTTTGTTTTTCAGTTAGAGGGGAACAAACTGTGTTCTCTGTTTAGTTCTAGCCTGCCAGAGGTCACACAATTCATTTATAAATAATCCTCTTGGAAAGGAGGAGGTTTATTAATAACAGAAGGCTTTAGTGGTGCTCAGAGACCCAACTGGTACAAGTGGTCCCCAGTGCTGTGTTCTTTAGGTACAGAAAGAATGAGTTCAGAGGAGTGAAATAACTCAGCACAGTCACATAGAGCAGGTCAGCATGACTTTTTTCTGTGAGTAAGTCTGGTATGGTTTTTAGGGAGAAAAATGTTGCCTCCTCAATTTATTTTCTTCTCTTCTTGATATATGGAACTTCCCTGAACAAACAAAATAAACAGATTTTCTGCTACCTCAGCTAGTGTTTGGCGAGCAGTTACACCCTCCTATGAATTAATTTTATTCTTGTGGAGTACTTTTCAACCTGTAGGTTATTTCTATTGAGAGGAGTAGGAGGTAGGAAAGAGAAAAATCAAGAAGAAAAATTCTTCAGCAGCACTGAAGGAATACAAACCAGTCTTCCTGGACTAGGAGATGAAAAGCTACAGGCAATATTTGTGGATGCCAAAACAGCTGTAATAATTCTTTTGAAAAAATGTTTAAAGAAAACACCCAAATTGCCTTGTTTTGAAAGTTTTTTTCTGTTTTTTATCCAGCTTATCCTTTGCAAAAATAAAATATTGCTTGGGCTTCACTGTTTTCTGTTTCATTTCCAGAGACTTTTATTGCTGTTGTTGATAAGAAACAAAGGCTAGTGTGGAGGGAAGCAGAGCAGACCTGAGATCTGGTAGAGATCTGCTTTGCAAATCTAGATCCCAAACTGATTTTTAGCCCCAGGTTTGTGGCTCTTTGGGTTGCTCTAGAATCAAAATACTTGACAGAATGTTCATTCCTCTCGTCACTTGAGTGACATTCAAGGTCAGGTCATTTTCACCCTGTGCCTTTTAATTATATCCCGTGGCTCTAGGTAATGCTGAACTTGCAGCTCATTATTATTATTATATTTTCTCCTGTGGACATGTCTTGCTATTGATGCTCATACTCTTCAGATTAACTAATGCAGAATCGAATGCATTTGTGATCTTAGTAATGAAGAGGCCTTTGTTCTATTCTTGGTTGTTCTTCTGATTTTGTGTGACCTTGGGTGGCTCATTTATCCCCTTCCTTGCTTTTCTCATTTTAACCTTCAATGGATGGTGTCACATGTTGATGTGTCAATGTAATTTTCTATTTCCTTTAGAAGATTTGCAAGGCTGAATATTGCTGTATGAGGACAAATCTTTGTTAAAAATGAAACCGTGTTTTCTGTGTTCCTAAATAGCTCAGTAACAAGCATTATTTGGTGATGTGTGATCTGTAAAGCCACACGTGGTGCTTGTACAAATCAGAGTTGTGATAGGCATGGGAGGGTGTGTCTTTTGCTGAGTTTCAAGCACCACTTTCTCACGTGTCAGAATACTTTGAGGAGATACTGAGCTGTGCTGCAATGCTGCCTGCAGAGCAGGTTGTAAAAAATTTGGTTTTAGTCAGTGGAGAATGCCTAAGGTAGCATTGACCTTTTAATTAAAGCTGGTTTTGGGGAATATCTTGCGTGTTCTGTCTCTGGGTGAATTTCTAACCTTCATCTGGGAACTGAGCAGCAGGAATTGTCAGGGTTGCCAGAGGCACTGGAATGTAGCTCAGTGCAGAGCTCTCCAAAACCCTGGGCTCCTTGTGATGGGGACCACAGGACACCTGACCTCCTCTCACATGGCACTGCAGAGCATCTGCCTGTTGGAGCTACAGACATTCAGAGCCAGAACCTCCTCCCCAAAAATTTCTCCCAGGCAGTTTTCCAGTGCAAGATTCTCTGTGATTTGTCAGGAGTTTTTATAAACTGGTAAATATCTGGGTAGGCAAACTGACAATTGCAGTCAGACAATTCTGGGACAGACATCTTTAGTGCCCTTACCAACTCTGCTCTTTTTTTGACAGTGGTTTCAGAGGTGAAGACATTTCTGTGAGACAATGATATCAGACCAGCAGCACTAAGCATCAGTGGTTTGTGGTCTTGAAATTATGCCTTTGAATGAGTGGCAGAACTTAATACCCTTAAGCTTACCAAAAAGAAATACAAGACATAATTTAATTGTGGTCTGTAAAGTGCCAACATGTGAAGGGGAAACCTAGTTTTATTAATAATATTTTAACTGGAAGGCTAAAGCCACAAAGATCAAATGACTAGATGTTTAAAGAATAAAAACGTAAATTATGGGAAGAGTGGAACTCTCTAAAGGTATTAAATGTGAAAACAGCCAGTAGACACAGTAAATTCTCAGTCACTTTAGGTTCAGTGTCTTTCTAAGGTCAGTGTGGTTCAGTGATTACAGATCTGGGCTTTGGAATCACTGTATGGAAGTTGTGTGATCTCGTTTAGGTAAATGGTCCACTCTCATCTTTTACTGTTTTGGAGCTGTCTGCAGGTAGGTTATTAAAAAACTGGATGTGATGGCCAGATTTCAAATGCCTGGTTTGGATCTCCTCTAGGTTTTTTTTTCCAGACTGGTACCACCTGCTTCAGAACATATTTTGAGAATCAGTTAATTTGTCACGTTGGTTCCAGATTTCTTGCTTATTTGCTGAATGACAGGAATTCTGAAGTGGAAGGTGAAGGTAGAAATATTGCCAAGAGTCTATGAATAATTGTGGAAGCATAGGGTAAATCAAAGCAGGTTCTTTGTTAGGTTAAGCCTTTAACTGGAGCCTTGGCTGCTTTGTAGATGTTTGAACAACTGCTGAAAAGTTTTTGTGGTTATTAGTATTTTTCTCCAACACACAGTTCTTATAATATCCAAACTTAACAAAAGAGGAAAACTAAGTGGCCAAAAAAAATCCAACCCAACCTGATGTAAGCAGTCATATTGATACATGAATCCTTTTTATCTTACTACTTCGTAAAATATATTACTTATTTTGTCTTTAATGAATTGATCCAGAAGTTAGAAATTAAACAAGAAAGAGATAGCAAGGTTCATTAAATTGCTTCTAGTAATAATGTCTTTAGGAGAGGACTTCTCCCCAGTTCATTTTCAGCATTTGCCAAACAGATTTTAAGTGTTCATGGAATTACAAAGGCTTGGGTTGGAACAAACCCCCCTGCCATGTCTCCCATCTCTTTCCTTTCAGAGACATTTTTGGTCTGAATCTGTTGCTTTTCTTTCCCCCCTTTCTGTAAACTCTAGTGCTGAGCTGTGGAATTTATTTTAATACCTTACCTTTGGAATTTGTCCCAGGCTTCATCATAATATTCTGTCAAATAGACATCTTGTGTCTAATAAAAAATAAATTAAACAATCGCTGTGAATTGATAAGGAATTGCAGCTCTGCAGTATTTCTATGAGAATTGCAAATATTTCAGAGGCCTTGTTGTGAGCATGTCAATGTATATGTTATAACAGTGTTATGGCTATTGATCTGCTTGTTCCCAAAGATCTCTTTACCACTCATGTACCAAAGTTTTCCCTGCAGTATAATTCTGCTGAAGTCAATGAAGTTGAATTTTATCTTGAGTAGATTTTGTTTCCTCTCTGGTATTTCTTGGGCTGTGTGTGTTTTCTTTTGGGTGATCTGCAGTAATTGAAACTGCTGTTAAGAGATAATTTATGTGTGTGTTTTTCTCTGTTTGTTTCTTCTTGAAATCCGTCAAGAAGGAGAATGCTTTGAGTGAACATTAAATTTTAAATTAATCTCTGAACTGACCAAGAGGATTTTCAGTTAGGCAATTTGGTGTCTTTAAGCTTCATGTTCTGAAATACTAAGTTTTGTCTTGATGGAAACAAGGTCTTAGGAAAGCCAAATTTGACATCTTCATGAAGAACAATTTATTGAGAACATAAGGTGGCCTGTGACTATCAGTGGCACATGAGCCTTGGTTACTACACTGTTCCTACTCTGTTTCAACTTAGTTGTTGCTCCTCTGCTCATTTTAGTGGTGTTATTCTTGCCTTCCAGCAGTGTGAGCAAGAAGAATCTTGTCTGATCTCCCCCACATCATTGTAGAAACTTCATCTATGTAAGTAGCATAAATGTTGAGAATATTAGGCATATTTGTCATTGCTGCTGAGAAAATCAAGGCTTTTTTTTTTTCCCTCTGTTGAATTACAGCTGATTTAATGGTAGCTCTACTACAGTGGCCTCGGAGGGTGATGATCAATTCTACCTGTAAAAGTTGTTTTTCTTCCCCAGGCACTAAATTTAAAAAAAAAAAAAAAAGAGTAAATTTTGTGTCTGGAAAATTTCTAAGAAACATATGAGCAACTCTTAGTGAAATTAAAGCAAGTTACAAAATATATGAAAACTTCTTCACTTGCCAGTTATAAAGCAACCATCCTCTATGGCAAACCTGGCTTGCTTTTGTCAGTAATAAATCAGCTGATGTTTCAGAGTGAAAGTCAGAAACACTTAAAAAAATTAGTTTTTGAATGGCTTTTACTTGGGCAGTTGTATTTGCCTAAATTAAAAAAAAAAAAGAAGAAAAAGGAGAAAATGGGTGTATTCCAGTTTCCATTAGTTTTGCCTTTTCATGTAGATATTGTTTAGCACCCAATCTTAGAACTCTCAGGGATATAAAAGGCCATATTTTAAAGGATTTAGAGAAGAGAAATCTTTTACTATAGTGGGAGTTAAACTTCAGTGTTTTTATATGAATAAAGAAAATTAGCATGAATTTTGGAAGAGTTAATAAGCAAGGAGGATGATTTTGGAACACTTGTTTGATAAATGGGACAAAATAACCATATATTTTTGTTTTGGTTTGGGTTTTTTTTTTTCTTGAATAGAAAGCTAGCAAATACTTTTTTTTTTTTGAAATTACAGTGTTTGAAGTTAATCAGAGAAATAAAGGAGGGGCTGATACTTTTCTTGTTGCTTGCAAATTGTAAATTGCAGTTATTTGCAATCATGCTTATAACTGGCGTGGGTTCATGTGCATAATCAGCTGCTTTCTGAATGCATGTTCTATTGTTCTGTTTTATTTATGGATTCAGTTGTGATGAGAAAGATGTTTTGAAGCTGTTTGGATGAACTCTTGGAATTGTCTTTTAAGAGTTTTGAAAGTCAGAGAGTGCCTGGAGTTCAGGGTACAAATCAGGGCTCTGGGTAGCACCAAAAGTTTAGATAAAGAAGTTGAAGAATTTTCAGTTTCAAAATGGTCAAATTCTTGTTTTGGACTTTGATGTTCATGAACCAGCAAAATTTTGTACTGACACAGACACACTGTTTCTGTCCAGTTGAAATACTGCCAGATCCAAAAGCCCTGAGGTCAGGAGCCATCCCACCTGTTTCAGCATCTGGATCTGCTACCAGTCTGATCTGACCCACTCCTGGTGGAACAGGAGGCTGGAATTCTACCTCCAGTCTGCTTGCACGAATGATGTGGCAGAAAACTTTTGGTGGTAATTATCAGTGTTAACCTTCTGATTGGTGCTGTGTTCATTATCACAGAATCATAGAATACTCTCAGTTGGAAGGGACCCACGAGGATAATTGAGTCCAACTCCTGGCCCTGCAAACCATTCCCAAGAATCCCACCTTGTTCCTGAGAGAATTGTTCAAAGGCTGTACCCACTGCCCTGGGGAGCCTGTTCAGTGCCCAGCCACCCTCTGGGTGAAGAACCTTTTCTTGATATCCAATCTAAACCTCCCCTGACACAACTTCAGGCCATTCCCTCAGGTTCTGTCATTGGGCACCACAGAGATCAGTGCCTGTCCCTCTGTGCCCCTCATGAGGAAGTTGTAACTGCAGTGAGCTCTCCCCTCAGTCTCCTCCAGCTGAACAGACCAAGTGCCTTCAGCTGCTCCTCTCACAGCTTCCCCTCAAGGCTCTTCATCATCTTCATTGTCCTCCTTTGGACACTCTCTAGCAGCTTTATACTCTTCTTATATTGCAGCACCCAAACCTGCACAGGGCCTTAAGGTGAGGCCACCCCAGTGCAGCTTTGTGCCAACACCATCAGAGGGGAGGTCAAACTGCTCAGGAAAGACTCAAAAGAAAACACAAAAATCTGTGTTACTGGTTCCACTGTCTCACTTGCTGAATCCACTTGAGCAAATGCTCTTTGAGCCTGCTCTTTATAAAATCTTTGGTTTTCCCTCCATTTCTGATCTTAATTGTCTTCCTTTTCTGGGAAGGCATCAGTTCTGTGTTTGTGAATACTCAGTGATGCAGGACTCCAGTATTTTTGAGACCACTGACAATGCTGAACATATAAAATAGTAATTTTCCTCTTTTCTTAGAGACACTTTTTTTATTTTCCTTATGTACCTTTCAATGAAAGCAATATTTGGGCTGAAAGCAAGAGCTAGGAGATGATCTTTAACATCACTCAGTTCTTGCTGGATCTCTGTGGAAGGCACAGCGAGTATTTTTGTGTGCACAATAACATTCACAGAGTGTGCTGCTTTCTAAACCTTGTGTGGGTAAGTGCCTTTTGCTCACACTTCCCAGGTAAACAAACTTCTTTACTTGGGTCTTCCTCCTTCCTCCTGTCCAGTGGGAGTCATTATTTTAACTCTATTTTGTTAGGTCAATCACCATGTTCCACAGAAGAGAATAGATCTCTGGAAGATGTGCATATGGCAGAACAACACTCTGCCATGTGCAGCTGCAAACACTTCCTAGATAGGGTTAAAATTCAGCATCATCTCTCTAAAAAGTAATTAGTTTTCCAGTAAGAAGGAAATAAACTGGTTGGTTAGGTACTATGCAGGGAGCTTTTAATTAAAAGATGTTTAAATCTGATTCTCTCAACTGTCAAGGAATTGAATTCATGAATTATGTTTGCTACAGTTGGTGTTGTTGGCTTTTTTTTAGCAACACTCTTTGTGCAGTGCTGTAGGGGATGGATGGTAGCTCCTGACAGATTCAAACACAGCTGGCTGAGAACACGGCTGGTGATGGATGAACAATGTCTCTGTTAATGCCTTTTATACATAAATGATGGGGTTGCTTTATTTATTTATAAGATATATCCAATTACACATCTCAGAGCAAATGTCCACTGTTCAGTAAAGCACAAAATATTGGCATTAAAAAGACTATCCCTGGAATCAGTGATCAATGCATCTTCCTCATTCTGTGGAGAGAGACTGAAATGAGAAGTAAACCTAACATTCAGCAAGTTCAAGTTGTTCTTTTGGGACCTAATCTTTGTCTGTAAGAAATGATGGAAACTCAATGAGGGATGCTCTGGGCACTTGAAGAACACCACCTTCACCTGAGATTTTGTTCCATGTGGCCTGGATGGATCAGTCCCCCCTGTACCACAGCTCAGAGTCTGTCACCCCACAGTGAGGGCTAAAGTTCACTTGGCTGTAACCTGATGGGATGTATTTTGCTGAAGTGAGCCATCCTAATTACTCAAAGTGGAGGAGAATGAATGGTTTTTCCCTCCAGGTAGCTTCATCTTAGGGTTTTGGGTGCTTTTACTGTGTGTCTGTGTGTGTTTGTACTCATGAGTGGATCCAGTTTAGAACTCGAGCTGTCTAACCAGCGGTAGAAACTTCACAGTGTAAATTAGGTTAGTTTCTTTTATCAAGTAGGTTAGGTATATTCTGAAATAATTTTTAGTATTTTGCTACAAAAGAATTAATCTGGATTTAGATGGGTGTGCAGATAATCACCATTTATCAAACACTTAACAATCAGCATAAATCAAACACTTTTAGACCTGAGATATGGTTTGGCCTCTTGGAGGACACCTGACTCAAGTGATTGTGTGTGGTTTGTATTGAATAGCAAATGCACTGTAAATTCACACCTACTTTTCTGATAACTTATTGATACAGAAGTGGCTTGAATTACAGAGGTGTCATGAATCGATAGACAAAACCTGAATGTTCTGACCTAGCAAGAGCTCTCCCATCCATTCCTGGATCCCAAATGTAAACATTTGGGACTTGGTGGAGCAGAAGCCCTGAGACAGAGGGCTGACATGCAGATGGAAGTGCAGGAAGCAGCTGAGCTAAGATGTGTTTGCTGTTCTCACAGGGGTGGTTGCTGTTTAACTTTGGCAATTTTAGGTTGTCCACTGCTCTTTCCTGATGGTGGTGATGCCTTAAATGGTTACCTAGAAACAGAGACTAGACAGGAATAAAGGAATAAAGGAGGGATTGATTGGAAAGGCCTTCAGAGGTACACTCTGGCCTCCAGAGGCTCCTGCCTCAGTGCATCCCAACATGGACAAGGACAGCTCCCGAGTTCTTCCCACTTGGATCTCAGCATCAATTCCCCAAGCAGAAGCCAGGCAAGGATGGAATTTGCCCAAGCTTGCCCCCCTGTCCCCAAGATTGTGGTTTGCAGTTGTTGGGCCTAGGAGGGTCTGGGTGTCCTTGGAGAGCTGGAGAGGCTTTGTTGTGTGTGTGTGAGCATGAGAGAACAGCACTGAACGAGCTCCAGGGAACTGCAGAGTGACACTGGGCAGGGCAGGGTTGGAAACATAGAAAAGTTAAAACCTAAGGCATCAGTGGGAGCCCAGCAGTTGGGTTCAGCCCCTTTCCAGGGGGAAAGGGCAAGCCTGCCTTATTCTTTGGTTTGAGCTGCTGGGAAGTGTAGCCAGTGTGTTTGTTTCTCATTTTGTCTTGCTGGCTGTCTCTGAAATGTGGTGTTTTCACGTTGGATACGGTAGTTCCGCAAGAATTTATATTCGCAACAAGGTTTAGAGAGACAGAATTGTGACTACCAGGCAAATAATTTAGAGTTTGGTTTGGTTTCTAGGAACAGGGGCTTACTAGTTATTTTTCACTGGTTTCTGTGCTATTATGTTGTTGTGATAATCTTGGCAGGAATCTGTCACTCTGTGTTGGTATAATTGAAACTTGTTTTCCCTGAGGAATAACTCTGCTGTTTGTTTTATTTGTTTACTGACATTGACAGAGATCCTAATGGCTTTTAAAACCCAATTTGTGCATCACTGAATATCCTCCAAAGAGGAAAATAAAATTAAATTTATCAGTAAAATAGGGCCCCCCATGCAATGCTTTGTCTGGGTCTTGGGCTCCACCTGAGTACCCAGATGGGGGTCTGGAAATGGTGTGGGGAGCTGCATCTTCTGATTGTTTCTAATTCTGTCTTTGGGACTTTTGTCATTAAGATACTTGAAAGGATAAATGACAATAAGTTATTTAGGGCATCACTGTAAGTTGTTCCACTTTGCCTTGTGAGAAATAAATTATCTTTAGCTTTTATTAAAAAGGAAGTTAAGATAACAAAACAATAACCACAGTGAAATTTCCCATTTGGGAGGGTATACATGATGGTATCACTTATTATTGTCATAAATCAGGGTAATTAAGTGTTTAGATTTTTTAAAATGTATGATATCAAAGTGCTTATGCGTTTATTTTGTTTTAAGCCTTTGAAGAACTTCAGTGAGACCATTTGGACTATTTATGTTCATGATGCCTTGCTGAATTGTGATTATGGATAGATGTGTGCCTTGTTGCACGCTGTGCTCTAGAGGAGCAAGCACACAAATAAATGATGAGGCACAGGGCAGACATTCAGGAGTGTAGAAGAAAGGATGGATTTCTTTAAGCCTACAGAACACAGGATTTTTTTTTTAACTCTCCCAAAGCTGAGGGTTTGCACAGGATGAAGATTCAGATTTTTTTTTTATTTTAGTGAAGTGATTTAGACCATCTCTAATTGCCTTTTGACACACTTCGCTGTCATTCAAGTGCATAGGGATTGCCCAGGTTTCAGTGAACTCTGACTGTGAACCTTACGAGGAGATAAGTTTGGAAAATACTGCTGATTTTAAAGGTTATCTGTCACTTTGTATATATACAGCTATGAGCCAAACCAATCTGACCTCAAACCAGAGCTGTAATATAATAACACTGCCTTCCTTACTGTGTATCTCCTTTGCAAATCTCCCTGACATTGACAGCACTGCAATAATAATAGATCTGCAAAATTTATGTTGCCTCTTCTGAGGAAGTGTTCTAATGTGCCTTGGAAAAGTGGGTAATTAGTGTTATCTTCTCTTTTACAGAAGGTAAATTAGAGGTGCAGAGATTCCCACCTCCTTGCTCTCACTGCTTGGTTCAGTAGTACAAATCTTGACCATATGCACTTTCACTCTGATTTGTACTTTTTATTGCATTGCAGTGCCTAGAACAAGGATTTTGGCTACTGGTGGCGCATCCCACAATAAAAAGATCTTACAGGTAAGTAGAAAATGAAATCCTGAACTGAACTTGTAGTTACATCTCCATTTTTATTTTGCTGTACTGAATCCTAATCACTGCAGCTGCAGAGGAAGGTGTGGATATGGAATTGTGACTCTGCTGCAGGTCTTTGGGGTTTTTCTTCAGGTTTAATGTGAAAACCTTTAGCCCAGTGCTAATTTTGTATTGAACTTAGAGGTTTTCTCACACTTGGCTAGTTTTATAAATGTGTATCTGAAGCACTGGTGATTTCCAGGTCTCATCACTTACATCAAATCAACCAGCAAAGAAATCAAGAAGAAATTTCTTATATTGTACCTGAGATTTTTCTTTTGTCAGTCAAGTCAAAGTTCAACCATTGGCTGCTTTAAGCTGAAGGGGAATTATGCTGTTGTTAAACCCTGAAAAAAACCCAACCACAAAGAAAGAAAGAAACAAACAAACAAACACCCCCATACAAACCTCAACCCCTTACCCTTGTGTTAGCATCATATTATATATTAGCATCCTGTTCCTTGTTAGCATCATATCATATCCTGGGCAGAGGCTACCCTTTGGTATGGTCATTCCTCTCTCTTCCCAACCTCCTCTTTTGCTGCTGTTGCTGCACATCCAGCCTGGGTAAGGTCCTTCATCCATCCTGTGGGGAGCAGAGAGCCATGTGCTCTCTGTTTCTGCCCACTGAGACTTGGCAAGGCCTCGCTCACAAATGCTGAGAGGCCTCTCACCTGGCTGTCGACAGCACAGGGAGAGACATCTGGGTTGGGATTCGTCCTGCCCAGATCCAGTCATCTGTGAGGTGATGTCTGTTTACATCTGTCAACCCCTAACAGTCGGGGGAGATCCTGTCTGCTGCAGTGCGGGGGAAAACCGATGGTGTTTGAGCTTAACAGATGTAAATGTCTCCCTTTGGGTGATCCAAGGAGCTTTTTGGGCTCTAAGGGCAGCCTTGACAAGTTCTCCTTTAGTCACAGGCTCCAGCACTGACCTGGAGGTAGGCATGTACACCAGAAGTCCTAATCTTGGGCCAGGTCTTATCACTGGTGATAGTGAACACATGGTGAAATGTTTTCTGGGGATTCCAATCCCTCCAATCTCCCTCCAGAGAGCTGAGGGCAGCCTCAGCTGCACACCATTCTGTTTGACAATTGCAGTCAATTCTCTGCTCCACAAAACTTGAGCTGGATTAAATGGAGGTCGAAGAGCAAAAAAGCAAAAAGCTGTTTTCTCCTAGGGCATCTAAACCACATGTGTGTGTAGCTGCTGGTTGCACAGCTGATTGGGGAGCAGCAAATTTGGCATGTTTTGCCTGCAGATGTCACTTCTCTTCATCTGCTTTGGTTACTTTGCCTAAGAATGTGACGTTGGAAAATTAACTGATTGGTTAATTGCTTAAAACATTGGTCCTTACAGGAGTAATTCTGCAAAGGGTACATCAGGAAAGACTGGATTCACAGATAAGTTTGTTTTTAAAGCTGTCTTTCCAGCTTGGGTGCCAGGAGGATCTTCTTGCTGTGGAATGAAGGCAGAGGAATGAATGTTCTTAAAATACATAATTTGGTAACATACACAGCTGAAAAATCATGGCATTGGGAGAGTGGTGGTGGGGGTGCCATGCTCTTCATGTATAACAATTCAGCTGGTTTTAAAACTCATTAGAAGTGCCTTAAAATAATATGATCAATACAGTGTCATTCACTTAATTCAATCACTGGTTAATTGGATCTTTCTTTTTAATTTAATCAAAACCTCAGAAACCATATCAGTTGCATAAAGAATAACAGCTTCCACCCTTATCATGGTCAATTTTGGATAATTTGTTCCAGGGCTACAAAAGACTATCATTTAATTAATCAACGTTCAGTAACTCCTATATTTTACACCACAAAGGAGGCAACTTAGGAAAATCTGTTAAAAAAATTTAGTAGGGCAGCTTTCTCCACAGTTCCAGGAAGCTTTTTATAACATTTGTATTGCTTGATTAATGACCACATGGAATACAGTGAAATGTCTTTAGCAGTAGGACCTCTAACAATTTCTTTTTTAATTATTTGTGAGAGATACCACAGTTCCAAATGACTTACCAAATATATGGACTTTGAATAATTTTTATTTTATAATTGGGGTACAAAAATGTTATTTATTAAATTGTTAAAATGTTATTTGTAGTATTGCAGCACATTTTAGCAATCAGTATAGCTAAAAATCAGGAGTAGAGCTGCATTGTATGAGGCTCTGCAGAGATGAAAACAAAAATTGTTGTCCAAAAGATTGTACCATTTATACTTAAGACAAGAAATGCCTACTAGAAATGAGGTGAAGATGCAAATGGGAAATGTGTTGAAACAAGATGGTAGCTGGCTGAATGAGCAGTGGGACTAGAGCTCTGTGACCTTATAATTTCCAGAGGACTTTATAATAGATAAACATGATTAATTTTTCATCTGTCCTCTAGCATTGAAGCCTGTGTGTTGCTCAATGCTTGCTTGCAAATGAAATTAGCCAATCCTGACTTGTCTGTCTTACCAGAAGAGTGTTTTAAGTGTATAAGCCCAGGCTTTCTTTGGGTTCTAGTTAGCAAACTGCTACTTTCATTTAAATTGTGACAATCAGTGATTTTCAAAAGTTTTGATTTGAAGATTTTCCACAAAATTTCAGAGAAAGAAAAATCTTTTAGAAAATTCACATACTATGTATTTCTATAGGTGATATGGGATTGTATTTTTCAGTCATCTTTTATGAAGTCCTGGGGTCCATCATCATCAGGGTTCTAAATTCCAGGATCAGGGTTGCCTTGCACTAATCCAAATGGTTTGGAGTGCTGGACATTCTGGCCTTATTATAGACTCAATTTCCTGGATTTGAGTCAGGTTGAGACACTTTTTCCTTTGGCAAAAGTAATAAAACCAGCACAAGTTATACCTGAATTGTTGCCTGCTTCTTGCATTTCTCAGCCTGAGGGACACCCGCAGTCCTAGAAGTGATGAAACCAAAATAGAAAGCATTTGTTGACAATGTTTTTGGAAAGGAGTTATTGAACCTCCTATGTCCTTATCCAAACATGTCTTAATTTTCCCCCTTCTGTATTGTTTTTCTAAACCTAAACTGTGGGGAAGAGCCCATGTACTCAGTGGATGTGAGGTGCTGATGGTGTTGATTTCAATGCAGAATGATGTGTGGTCGAATAACTTCAGTATCTGTTGGATACCATAATAAGTTCTTTGCCTGTAAAATTTTATTTGTGTTACTCAAGCCAAGTGTCTTAATATATCTTCATAGCTAAGGTTCCTTTAAAACAGGAAAACTGATAAATTTAGACACTATCTAATCAGCTCCTGTGTCATTCTCCCTGCTAATAGGAAGGGAATGGTGGAGCTGAAGAAGAAAGGCTTAGTGGGCCTTCGTATTGCTGGAGGTTTATTTTTATCCAAGCTGAGGACTGAGGAGCTCTGGCTGGTTCTTCTCTCCTTTTTTCCCACTTGAATCAGCCATAACATAATGGGAGAAAACAAACTCTAGTTGTGGGTTCCTGAGCAGGTCTCCTTGCCAAGCTGTAAACCTTTAGAATGGGCTGATTGTGAGAGCTTTTGAGGGATGATGCTTGAACCCAGGCTCCACTGAACTTCTAACCAAGACATCAGGAGAGAAATGGGATTTTATTTCCTGGCTGGAGTTACCTCTGTAGCTCAGAATTACCAACACCCTGTTGTGTGATAAGTTCGGGCCTCATTGTTGCCTGCAGTGCTTCTTTCCACGGATTTCTGAGTGCTTGGCTGGAACTTGAGACAGCTGCTTGTTTTCCTGAGCAGTGATGGAGGATTTCTTTTCCCTTGGTGTTTCACCGGTGCTTTGATGCTCCTCAGGTCCTGTCCGACGTGTTCAGCGCGCCCGTGTTCACCATCGACACCGCCAACTCTGCTTGTCTGGGAAGTGCTTACCGAGCAATCCACGGTAAGGCTGCCAGGAGACACTCGTGAGTGGTCAGGGAATTTAATTTCACTTGGTTAATACTTGGGATTAACGTCTCTGGACATGACGGGGGCGGAAAGCTGGGCACATCTGACTGGAAGGTCACGCAGGTCAAAGAGGGATTTTCGCTCTTCGTACACTTGGATTAGTCCAAGGAATATCATTGACATCATAATTCCAAGCCTGGTGGCTGCTTCTCAACTGAGGGATGGGGTTTGGGAAGTGTTGGAACTGTCCAGGGAAGGTCTAGGACCTTCACATATTGAGTTGCTACATCCATGAAGAAAGAAAGCCAGCTGAAGGTGCTGGTGCAGCCTGCTGCCCCAGCTTGTGGACTGGGCTGTGACCTGTGCTGCTGGAATGGCCAAACCAAACAAAAGGTTGATCCCAGCAAAGAAGATCTATGAGGGCAGGGATGACAGGACCAGTAATAACTGCAGTCCAATATTAAACTTATATTTATCTTTCAGCTTTTAAACATCAAGTTGAGGGACATGCATGGTGTTCTGGGCTCTGTGCACCTTCTCTTCTAAAAGCATAAATCTTAGGATACTCTTAGGTTCACCAGTTATCTTGCTTGCTGTACTACATCACTTACTGTAAAACAACAGTCCAAGCCCTAGGTTTTATGTGTTAATTAACTTATTAACATAATTAATGCATGCAGGTGTGTGTTAAGGGTGGGCTGTCAGCTATTTAAGACTTGAATCCCAACCATGAAATTTAATTCATGTATTTTAAAATGTTTTTTAACATCTTACAACTAAACTATTCAAGGAGTTTGGATATCCTTTTTTGGGTCAGCTTCAGTTAGCCTCAGGTTTTTTTGATTAGGAGCTCTAGGGTTTGGGCTTTAAGATCAGGGTAACTTCTCTTCTAGTTCATGTGAGACATGGGTAACTTCTCTACAAGTTCATAGGATTGCAACAAGCATGGAAAAGACACGATTAGCCATCAGAAGAAATCAGCCAAGTTTTAATTTTAGAAGCAAATTCTGCTGTCACATTATAGCATCTAAAGACTACATGATCTCTTGCATTTGAAAACAGCACAGAAAATTGCACAACCAAAACTTGAGTTGGTGTGTTTAATGCACAAGGCATGCTCTCCTCTTTATTTCCAGACAAGGCACAAGGGTTCTGTCAGGCAAAGTAGGCTTTTGCAAGGTAGTGGAAACAACACTTGTATTATCTGTATTTTTGAAGCCACAGTGGGAACATCTCTGCCCCTTGTGGATTGAGTTTCCAAACTGTTTTTCTCCATACTCAGACTTTGCCTCCTGCTTCAGAAGCCTCCCGGTGCCTAATGCTGCAGGCAAATTCCTTGTCCTTGAAGGCATGTGAAATGTGGAGCCCTCATTAAAGTTTGTGCAGATATTTCGTGTGTGTGGGAGATGTGTACTCCCTGTGCCAGGTTGGCATATGAGATGCGGAGGCTTGGCTGGCAGAGCGTGCGAGCGAGGATTTCGGATGCCGTGCTGGTGGAGGGACTCCTCAGCTCACGTCCTCTGCCAGCCCAGCCCCAGGGGGTTTGCTGTGTGTGTTCCTAAATGGCATTTTTGATTGATGCTTTCAGCTGCCTCGCTCTTGGCAAGGCAAAGGAATTGAGGAAGAGTGAGGACTTGCTAATGTAAATGAAATACTGATGGCAAGGGCTCTTTAATAATATTACAGTGTGCATCTGGGGTGTTTCTCAGTTAGCCTGGGGTTCTTAGCAGGTGTACAGGGAGCTCCTGAAATGCTGTGATTTGCTCACAAAGCAAAATGCTGTGGTAGCAGAACTCCTCTGTTTTTCTGCTTCCTTACATATAAATATATTTAATAATTTGTAACATATTTTCTTGAAAGCGTTTTCACTTCTCTTCATTTTTATATTTAGTAGCATTTTGTCCTTGAATCCCTTACTTCCACATATTTTCACTGCTGTTTACTGTATTGTTGTAACCATAAATAATTACTGATATTGTTGACTAGCATTTCTGCTGCTTACCTATTCCCCAGGGTACGAATTGAGTGATTGGCAAAAACTCAATCACAGAGTCCCCACTTCCCAGCCTAGCTCATAGGAATGTAAGATCTTCTGCCATTTATCCTTCAATCCTGAATGCTGACCTGACCAGGGAAGATCAATATAATGTATTAATTTGCCAGGGAGTCAAGGCACATCCCTCATAGTGTTTTTTTGCATTGATCAGGATTGTGATTCTCATTGCAGGACTTGTAGCTGAGAGGAATGTGTCCTTGGCTGATGTTGTGAAATTAGCACCGGAGCCCAGATTGGCTGTTACACCCACCCCGGGGGCTGAGGAGGTGAGCAAGCTTGGGAATACCATTCCTGTTTTCTGGCTGCTTCAAAATGGAGTGGTTTGCTAATTCTTCCAGTAAAATAGACGAATTTGGGAAAAATTTGGTTACACAACTCTTATTCCTTGTTGTGAAGACAGATGCGATTTTGGGAGATCCTTGGTGTTGTACTGATAATAATCAATGCAATAATCTGATCCCACCATCCAGGTCTGTGAGAGGGAATTTTCCTAACAGGGTGTGTTCAGAGAGCAAAATCTCTTCCTTAAGGGACAGAAAAAAAATATAAAATAGGTTGAATTTAGATACAGGTCAGCCAGGTGGTAATTGACAACCTCAGAAAAATAGTCTGGACTTGTTTGCAGCAAGCAGCATGGAAAGAGGGGTGGGGACTGTGCTTTCTGTCTTCTTGGAAAACGTCTCCAAAAATCCTTCCTGTCTGATTGTAAACACTGGTCAGCAATTGTATATAGTCACTGGTAAACATGCCAGCTGGGAGGATCCAGTGGGCACAGGTCTGTGGTGCTGTGCCCACCCTGTGAATTTCGGCACGTCTGAAGGTGAGGCTTGTGCTTTATGGCCCACGTAGACAAAGCTGAAGAGGTAGTCATTGTTGGTAACTATGTGATTCCAGCCCTTGTAAAACCAAGGAAGGAATCATTGTCTCAGGCTCTCCAGTGCAGCCCTGCACGTCTCACTCTCAGCCAAACTGTTTAGTTTACAACAGCTTTTGAAATATAATGCGCAGTAATAAATAAACAATACAATATAGCAAGATTCCTAGAGAACACAGGTTTAAGTAACAAAGGTGAATCTCACCAAGGTCTTCAGCTGCGCAAAATCTTCTTTTACATCAGCACAGCCTTGCACACTCTACCCTTTATGAGATTTGGATGTGCCCTAACTACAGGCAACAAGGTTTTAAAGCTTTTACTTAAACTGGGAAATTAACGATCTGCCAAAACTACTAACTCCCAGCTACATGTGTAGAGGAGCACCAGATATCATCATGAGTAATAATAGAAATGATCATGCTGCATTGTGCCTGCCAGCGTATTATTTAATTATTAACTGAGATGGAGGAGCTCAGTAATCGAATAGAAGTCCCCTTCAGAAATATTAAGACATTGAATAATTTAAACTTGATTGATCTGATCTCATTTACTCAACCTTCCCCCCTCATTTTAAAAGATAAAATAATTAACAGCGGTGGCCTGTGCCACGTGTGCTGCAGCTGAAGCTCTCTGTGAGGAGCACACCACAGGAGCAGCTCCCTGGTGTCTGATTCGACCTCCCCTCCCTGCCCTGTTCCCCCCCAAAATGCTGTGTGCTGAAAAGCTGCCAGCCTGGCTGGGGTGAAGGTGGGGACTGCTCAGAGACCTCCTTTTGACCCCTTGGTGCTGCTTCAGCTATAAAACTCAAGGGCAGGGGATACAGCTGTCACTCACAGGGGCCTTGCCAGCACCTTGTACCCCTGGAGGGGCTGAGCAAACCTGGCTGCAGAGATCGCTGGGGAATTCAGCTACCTCCTTCTGTTTTGCTCTCTGCATAAAATGGCCTGCAAGCTAAAAGAGTTAATTACCTTCTTTTCAATACTTTCCTTTTCCACATGGTTAGTCCTGGCTCTCCTTGCACATCTTTTTATTGGTTTTACGTGATGTACAGTAGTCAATTGTTGCCCCAGTAGATAGGAATGAATGGCAGGGAGGTAGTGGCCAAACAGCATGGGAAGGCATAACCATTCCTGCTCTTTAGCTTAGCTTTCCAATTTCATTCCATTAAAAGCAGCTTCTTGCAATTACATATTCCACACCATTTCTTTTTTCTTCCTGCCTTATAATTTTGCAGTTGGTAGTGGATGCCCTGGCTAGTTTCATGGCTGTGAAACTGCTGAAAGCCAGAGGGCCTGTCAGTAATACAGAGTGTTAGCATGAACAGTGCAGTAAAAATTCATAATGCAATGAGTCAGTTTGATTCTGTTTTATACAGAGCTGCGTCTCCCTGTCCATCCAATTTCATTCTGTCGAGGTTAGAGCCTTTCACTTAAATGATAGTTCTTTTTATAAACTTCAAAGTCATCCTGAGGTTAAGTCCTGTCTTGCTGAGGAGCTCTTCTGAAAAAGTCTGGCTCACCAATGTGAAATTCCCCCGACCACTTCTTTACATTTTTTGGACGGCTACAGCTAGATCTTGGCAGGGTGGAGCAAAACCAGGTCATAACGCAGCAATCTGCTCTGGTTTCATCCTTTCTTCCTGGTATAGGTTGGAGACAACATGTGTTAGATCATTGGAGAGAGGAAAACCTCCTACAGACGGAGGTCAAATGCGACAGTTTGATGTAGCTTCTCCTTCATTGCCAAGGCCTATGCCCGCAGTGGGGGTTTCCAGGAACCAAAAATGCAAAAAAATGTTTCTTTGATTTCTGAGGGATCATTTGTGATAATGAATGTGATTTAAAAAAGCAAGGGCAGGGCACATACAGCAGCTCTTCTGGTTCAATTAAACTGATGGGCAGGTAAAATAGAATAAAGTCACAAGATGGGGAACACAGAGCTTGTGGTGGGCAATGAATCAGTAGTTAGTGGAAAGTGAAGTCTCAAAAGTTCCAACTTGCCCAGCAACAATGTGACTTTATCCTGTAGCAGACCATCCTGCCTTGAAGAGACCATTTCAAAGAGGATGAATCCCTCTCTGTGGGTATGACCCCAGGTCTCTTAGCTGAACCTGATTTCCCAGTATCTTTGTAGGATATGGGCATTAATCTGAGCTTGTTTCTAATTCTGTCTACACCCAAACAGGTCATGAGGTGTTCTGGTGGAAATCACTGTGGTGATAGTCCCTGGTCACCCACTCAACCAGCTCAAGTCAGTCATCTGTGGGTTAATCTGATGAATCCTTCTTCCTTTTTTTTTTTCTGAATAGCAAAAATTAAAGAATCACATCACCTCTTTGTGGCCTCCTCTCTCCCCTGAGGAAAAAGGTTAATCAGAACCACTAAGCATGACAATAATAACCAGGAGATTCTAGGGCAATAAATATATGTTAACAGACAGAAGTGATCTGTTATTCCAGCATTAGAATTCAGATCTATTTTAGTAATCTATTAAAACAGGGATGGTTGGCTAGTTGGTTAATTAAGCAAAAATAAAACATGAGAGAGAACATGATTATCTGGGAGTTGGTCACTTGTGTTTACACAAGCTGTGTGCCTGTGACACAGTGCCAGATTGGTTGTGATATTGTCCTGTGGGGTTTTGTAGGGAGAAGGCACAGAGCAGCTCACCACCTCTGGATGTGTGATTTTTGATTGCATTATTGACTCTGCTGAGATGTATTAATCCTGCAAAAATTCAGGAAGGGAAAATGTAAACCTAACAGGTTTCCTTGACTTTGGTGAATTGCCTTGTAAGTGTGTGGATTTATGGAAGTGACCCTATTACCCAGAAAGGTTATAATGACCTATTTATTGATTTAAAATAATTATGTTCTGTTGACTTAGATTTTGGAGGGGGGAGGTTGCTTTCTAGAATTGGTTTGGATTGGTAATTTAGTGCTGAGTAGGTAATAATAATACAACCACAAAAATATAATAGGTATTGATAGAAGTTTGATTGAGGTGATTTGTGTAGCCAATAATTTTTTTAACCTATTAAACTGATTAAGATAGGCTTGCAGAATGGATATCTGAAGTAGAGAATGTAGTTGTTTCAGGTGTGGCTCTTTAGAGAAGTCTTCAGAGAATTTCAAAACACTGTTTTATTGTTTCTGCTTTATGAGTATTCTCTCTGTTAAGAAAGGTGAACAATTGCTATGAAATGAAAAATGAAACAATTCTCGATTTCTTAAGCAAATCTCTGTTATTAATTTGACTTTGGTTTAAAAAAAAGGAACCTTTCAAAAGTAGCAAGTGTTTGTGAGAGACTGATTAATTTTAATCTATTTAGGGTAGATTAAATGTACCTGGGTAGATTAAAATTAGAAAATCATCAGCATCATCTTTGTAATTTGTAAATTTTGAATTGCTCCAGTGATTGGGTAACAGAGCGTTGCAGCAGATAGGAGGATCCATGTGGATTGTCACTTGCAGTAATAATTTGTAGCTGGTTTTGCTCTTAGAAGGTGACAGAGACAATTGAAACAGTAAAAGCCCTGTTGAGTACATAGGCTGGTACTGACTGAAGTGTAGTATCAGGATGATACATTTGATTTGTTCTACAGAACGAGGTAGCATTGTATGATGGTATTTTTCAGAGAGGGCAGGTTAAATTATTCTCTGTTATAATGTATTATTTATCATTAGCATTTTCTTTGGGTAGTTGTGGGACTGTCAGCATGTGACCAAATTGTCCCAGGAGAGAAGTTTAGAGTTTGTAAATGAAGCAGGCAGAGTACTGTCAGTGTTGTGGGGTAGGCTATAGAGATAAGCTGGAAAAAGGGACATAATTAAGCAAGGACAATTAAATTATGGGCAATAATAAGGTTTGTGTTGTGATACATGTAATTACTTTTGTTTAATATCATGGTTTGATAGATGAGGTTTGAGGCCATGACAGAGAGGGAATTTATGTCCTTGGGTTTTTATGCATTATTGAGAGTCCTTTATTCCCTTTGGACCTCAATTATAAAAACACATCTATATAATTGCCTCAGGAAAGAGACTCCCAGAACTGCACAGGAGGAGTTGCCCAAGGTTCTGTGGAGGCATCTCAGCCATGACAGACGTGGAGGATCACCTTCCACAGACACACCTGAGTGCACACTCAAGCCATGCTCTGGGTTGGTGCAGTTTGGGTTCCCCTCTCTGTGCTTCATGGGAGCTGCACTGCTTCATCCCCAAACCTCAGCTGGCATGAAAAATACTGCCTGTGAAAAGCTTGTGGTACTGCTGCACTTATCAGCTGTGATGTACTGGTGGTATTACAGCCAAATTCCCTGAGGAGGAGGAATTAAAGGCTTTGCTTATCCCTCTGAGCTGCACAGCTTTTTACCCCAAAGAACAGGAACAGAGTACAGGAAATATTCTCAATTATTTGTTTGCAATTTTTTTTTTCATGTGGACCATAATGTAGGATTCATTTACACTAATGGCCAAGAAGTTTATTGCAAATGCCTGAATTTTCTCAATTAGCAAGCTAAGTGCTTAAGTCCAATAAACAGGAAAGGAAACTGTGTCAGTAAATGTGGTTGTTCATTTATTTTGACACATTTTAATTTAGAGTGATGTATTAACAATAATACTTCCCAGCCTTCTGGTAAATGTGTTCTGTGTATTTTGTAAAAATACTGATGGGCAAGTAATATGGAGCCTGAGCTCACTTACCAGTGCAGATCTGCTGTGCTGAATCTTTGCTGAGAAGCACTTAGCGTTTATCAAATTTACAGAATAGTGAAGTAAGAAATAGCCAGTCTTCATTACAGATGCTCCAGTGAATAGAGGAGCTGTTTTTGTTTGAAATACTGATACTCCCAGTATAGCCATGGTTGCCTGCTCAATGTTTTGTTTACTCTGAAGTGCATACTTACCAGAAGTGGGAGCAATAATATTCTTTGGGAACATGAAAAGAATATATACACATGTGCTTCTCTGAGCCCTCCAGGCCCTTGTGTAGTTAGTTAAAAATACCATGCTGAGTAATGTGACATTTCATAATAGTGGTGCATTTTATTTTCTGACCCCATAAATCTGCATAAACCTCCAGGATCTCAGTATCACTGTCCTGTGGAGAAGAGGAGCTGGGGCACACACATGTTAAATGCTTGGCCTGGGGTTGCTGAATGAGGCTGTTGCAGAGGCAGCAGTGAGTAAGATCCTCTGCTTTAATCAGTGGAAATCACTGTAGGACTCAGTCAGCGTGAGATGGCTTTAAAAACCATTTTATGATGCCTTGGCTAACAAACAGCATCTCTTTCCACTTGCTGTGGATCCTCCTTTTCTTCTACCCCTTCATATTTTTAATCTGCTGCAGAAATGTACTTTAGCTTCTATAACATCTGGTTTGTACAAAGATAGGACTTGGTCAAAACCAGTTCCTTCTGCAGAATGTGTCCATTAGGTCACTTCCTCCTGCTGTTGTGGAAGGTGGAAATAGGAATGAAGAGAGAAATCCAGTTTTCACTGGTCAGGCTTAAATTATCATTCAGGAGGAGGGAAATGTAGAAACTGGGTATTTTGCCATCAGTTGAAAGACAGAACAAAAACCCACTATTTTTTATTTCCTAGATGAGAAAACTTTGTAATTTCTTTTTTTATCTGTTAAAGTATGGCTGTTACAGGCCCTGAGGCTACTGCAGGACTGTACAGAGACCTGCACAAGAACAACCTGGTCTGCTGCTACATCCCCATAGTTTACACCTGAAACATTCTCCTCCTGAATTTTTCATTCGTGTACACACACAGTTCTGAAAAGGATAAAATGCACTGAAATGCTAGATCTGGCTTTCTGATGAGAGCAGTAATTCAGTTTGCTGGGTATGATTCATTATGGCTCCATAACCTCTCTGAACCTGGAGCCAGGAGCGAGGCTGCCCTGATTATGAGTCAGTGCAGAGGGCTTGTAGACCTGACTGGCAGCCTCTAGGATTCACTGTGGCAGGGATATGACCTTATGGCATCCTCCTAAGGACTGCTCAAGCCTGTACCAGACCCTATGCTGGCTCCTGGCAGTCCCTTCTTTGTGCTTGAGCCAGCAAATGTGCAAAGCTGTCCTGGTAGGGCTTGTCAAAGTACTGATTTTATTAGAGGGACATCAGAGAGAGGAGATAAGGAGAAAGGTGCATCTCCAAGATCTAGATGAAGTACAGTTTTGTTTAGAGCCAGAGTAGATATTTATTCAGGGTTTCACCATAAAAATCACTCCAAGACATTTCTGTGTCGTGGATCTCACCCATATCCAAAAGCATAGGACGTGTTTGAATTTGGGTTTTGAATACATTGGAGCCTTGATTCTTCTTTTTATGGTTATAACAATACTGCATCTAAAAACTCCTGGAAAATTCCAGCGAGAGAAATACAAAAAAAGCTACTCAGATGCTTGATGTAGTTGTGGATAAAAGCTGGGTCTGCATTTGTCTCCCTGGGTCTGGAATCGTGGAGCGAGGAGCATGGCCATGGAGCAAATTGTGGATGGGGAAGGTTGTGGCTGGGAAAGATGTGAAGGAGAGAAGAGGCTCAAACAGGTAGAGGAGTCCAAGAGGGAGTATGAAGTGCAATTCAGAAGGCTCAGGTCAGCACATTGGCCCAGGAGGGCTGTCTGGCTGTGCTGGAGGGCAGCAGTGGGGTGATTAGCGAGGCAGAGGAGGAGGGGACAGAGGCAGTGATCCATCCTGGGGCAGTGGAGGGAGGCAAGGACAGGAGTTCTGCCTGGATGATTAGCACAGCTATTACTGAGGGGGCATGTCACACTGGGAGAGGTGACTTTAGCTGAGCTGCTTCTGCTGGAAGTAATGGCTTCTGCTTATTGCAAGAACGCAGTCACAATAAGAACATCCTGTGCGTGTCACGAAATTAAGCTGTAAAGGTAATGGTAAGAAGGACTGTGATATTTAAAGAGGGAAAACTCTGCAGCTTTTTCATGAGCAAATTGGGGAAAAGCCAGCCCAAACCTTCAGGTATCTGTGACCATGCAGCATTTTTCATGTCTGAAGATGTTTTTTAACTGCGGTGTGATTTAAAAATCTAATTTTTCAATGAGACATATTTATTTCTTTTTTCCTTTTTAGCTCTATCGTCCACTTCTGAAAAGATATGCTGAGCTTGAACAGAAGGTTATCTACAACCCAGCCTCTTCTTGTCTTGCGAAATAGAAGCAAACAAAATTTATATGTTGGCTGAGTGGACTCCCAAGGAGAAGATCAGAAGAGATTTGCTCAGAATTTACTGGAGCTGTTTAAATCATTTCATTCCTCCTTGTAGACAAATAATTTTTAAATGTCTGTGTTTGAGTGTGTTGGTGGGCAAAAAAAAATTACATTGTGATTGAAAACCTGATTAAAAAAGCATCATATTGCTCTGTGTGTTTGTGGCCTCAATTTTTCTTAGGTATTTTTCAGACTGTGCTTGCTGTTTCAGAAGGGCTGGTGACAAAGTCCAGTGCCTTGTGTATGTGAGTCACTCTACCCATCTCTGTCAGCTTTGATTCCATGTGTTTGGCATGCCAGCCTCTGCATACCTGTCTAGCAAAGTACCTTAATTCCTCAGCTTCTCTTGCTTAAATGTTTTGAGACTATCTTTCTGTTCATCTGTAACTTGCAGATGTTTATATCTTTGCCTAAGCAGAAAGCATAAGCACACTGACTTAATCCCATCTTTCTTTAATATGTGGAGAAGGCTGATTAAAGTGTTTAAAGACTCCCTGGGATACTCTGAGAAGGGGAATTCTTGTCACATGACACTATGGAAAGTCTGTAGTGTGATAAAATGTGATATGGCAGGGTTTTATAGATCGTGGAAAGCACAGAGATCTTTCATGATACAAACACCACTGTGCAAATGTTTTACTTCACATCAGTTTTGTAAGAAAAGAAAATAAGAGACCAAACATGGGAAGTTTCACACATCTCTTTTCTGCTTCAAAAAGGAGAGTCAGTTCATCTCCACACCAGTTTGGGATTACTCTTTTTCTTCCTCCTCCTTGTCATGGCAGTGAAATTCTCTGTGTCCTGCTCTGCTCTCAGAAAGGCAGGAAGGTAAATTTTCTTCTTCCACCCTCAATATCCCATTTCTTTCTTGGAGATCTTGAGCAGAATGGCTGACTGTCTTGCTCTGTTGCTACTGTTTCACTTCAAATGTTTTAGTCCAGATCAAGTAGCCTCTAGCTGAGAAAATCTTAGAAAATGTGAGCCAGGAGATCTTTCTACAAAGATGTGTGGAGGTTGCAGAATTTGAATGAACATCCCTGTGCAAGTGGGAACACTTTACTGCATTCTGTGGAGCTGTATCTTTCCCTCAGGATAAAATTTCTCCTGGGAATAAAGCAGACTGTTTAATGAAAGTGACTGGAGCCTTTTTTCCCTTCCTGTAGAAGCTGTAATGTATCTTGGGAATAAGCCAGGGAATTGTAGAGAGCAGGGGATCTCTTTATTGACTGAGAGCTGGACTGTGCCCCTGCTGGAGTAGGGTGACTCAAATTCATATTCTTCACATTTTGGGGGCATAGGAGCACCCTCCTTATCCCTGCCACATCTCTTTTGAGTGTGGGAAGCCCTTGCCATGACTCACCTCCAGAGCAGCCAGGGAATACTCACATTCCTCTTTGCTCTCCCTTTTATTGCTTCACTTTTGAGTATGAACAGTAGCTTTTTTTTGTTCACAACTGAATAATTACAACTTCTCCTGATATTACCATGATTACTCAGGAAGGTCAAGAATTACATTTCCGAGTTGCTAAAGCAGGCTTCTTTTAAGCAATTGCTTTAAAAGGTGGCATTAGAAATACACATCTATCTCTTTTATGTGCTTATTATTCTGGGTCCAAAGGTACAGTGCTAAAACATATAATACTCCTTGCAGGCCTCCACTGTCAGCAGTTGCTTTGTCATTGAGCAAGGCTGTAGAGAAATGCGGAAGGATTGATTAATACAAGTTAAACAATGCCTGCTAGTTTAAGCAGCACTACCGTCATCATTATCCTGAAGTTCTGCCTGGTTACTGGTTTGATGTCAACGTTAACCACACAGGGAAGGGGTTCAAACAGGTCACATTCATAGAATGCCATGGGTTGGAAGGGGTCACAGCAGTCATCTGGACCCCCCCTGCCATGGGCTCTTCCAGAGCACATGGAGGCACAGGACTGTATCCAGATGGTTCTGGAATATCCCCAGTGAGGGAGGACTCCACAGCCTCTCTGGGTGATCTGTTCCAGTGCTCGGTCACTGCTCAGGGAAGAGGTTCTTCCTCATGTTCAGGTGTAACTTTCTGTGCATCAGTTTCTGCCTGTTGTCTCTTTTCTCATTGCTGGGCCCCAGGGAGCAGAGCCTGGTCTCTGTCAAGGCTGAACAACTCCACCTCCCTCAGCCTTTCCTCCTAAGAGAGATTCTCCAGACCGTTGAGGACCAAGGGAAGGTCGTCCTCCTGACATGCATTTACCTATGTCTCTTGGGCCAGGGATTCCTGAGGGCTGGTCTTATCAGTGAGGACTGATGAATGGAAGGCACTCAATAACTCTGCCTGCTCTACATCTTTCAGCTTTGTGCAGTTCTGGTGACAATTTCTTGAGCAGGTCATTTGGTTTGTCAGAGTGAGAAGATTATTGTCTCTTGTAGCTTTCTGGCTTTATTTGCTTGTAAAATGGGAGGCTCAAGATCAGTTTCTTACTCAGCTGAGGAAGATTAAAGCTTACATTTCCCAGCTCATAGCACATGGTAGAACATTTCTAGTTAATATCTTGGCTCCTAGCAAAGTATTATGTGCTGCTAGTAGGATATTGTCTGAATGATTTAACTACTTTCTGGGCCTGAGCTCTTCTCTGGATAGGGAGAGGAGACACTCCCTTGTCTGTTGGGCAGGTCTGGGGCTCTCTGACCTGTCCCACATCAGCATTAAGGTGCCGTTTCCTCAGGGCAGCTGATGCACTCTGTGTTTGCTGCAGGAATCCCTGAGAAAAGTCTTGGATGCAGGGCTCTGAAGGGCCGGGAGTGAGCCACCACTGAGTTATAATATTGCTGTGCTGATGGGTTTATTAGGGCTGGCCTCTGAGGAACAGTGTCTGGAGTACAAGAATTTATAGACAAGCTCTTTTTTTTCCAGCTCACCCAAGTTGCACATGTTCACTGACTAGTGTCTGATAGAATAAGACTCAATAAATCTCCCCCTTGAAAGGTCCTTTGAAGAAATGCTGCTGTAAGGCTTCTACTACTCTTTTATTTTTGTCCTTCTAGGAATGCACATCAGCTCACCAAGGAAACACAGGCTTCTTGCTCTCACGTGCACATCCCTTTGCAAAAGTCCCCAGTGATGGAAGGAAGTGATGCCCTTTGGTTTCCAAAACCACGTGGGATTTTTGCCAGCTTGTCTACCTTGTGTTACTCTGGTTGTCTGGAGTAGAGGTGGTGTTATGGCATCAGCTGAACTCGATGATCATGGAGTTATTTTCCAACCCTAGTGACTTAATCTTAACTAATTAATCTTAATTCTGTGACTTAATCAACAGCTTAGCTAAGAGAAACCTAAAGGCAAGGCAATGTCTTCTACCTGTAAATATTTGATAGATGTTGATTCTCTCCCTCCCTCCTCCACAGGGACTTTACTCTTCTTCAAAGTGAGCAACACGGCATGCCCATCTCTGTCTAGATGAAAGGTTAGCTTCTGTGTTTAAATATCTGATGAACTATTCCCAGTCTGTAATAACTTGATGAAAAACTGATCTCATCTCCTGTAAAAAAACCCCAAAACCCCTTGATCGCCACAAAGATATTGTTCATTGCTGTCTAGCCTGGAGCTCATGTCCTGCACAAGCAAAGCTACTCTAGGTTGGAGGTGGGTCATGGAGTTACATGGAAAAATCCAAGCAGCTTCCCTAGCTCGATGGCCCTGTGTTCTCACCAGTCAATCAGAGCTGCACTGGATTCACCCACAAGCTCCTGCTGTACAACAACCCAAAGACAAACAGTTTTCTTTGCAGCCTGAAGTCTTTAAAGTCTTTTGTGATGCAGCTGGAAACAAACAGGGAAAGATGTTTGCTTTTTCTTAAGGGATCAGTCTGAGAGAGTTGGAGCTCTGATTGAATAAGTAATGTACTGAAAAAAATCTATGCTGTGTCAGGGCTTTAATAAGTAATTGAGCTGAATACTGCCGTGTGCCACCCCAGGGGAACCTTTTTGTTTTTCAGCTTGCTTTTCCTTTGGAGTTGAGCTACCACCACAGATCACAGAGCAGTGCAGTGAAGGATGTGTATCTAAAGCCACAAAAAGCCAAAGCAGGACTTTGAACAAATCATTTGTTTTATCCTTATTTCTATTACCTTGGTCCCCAGACTGCTGAGTGCAGGTTAAGGGGCTGAGGGAAAAAAGGAGCAATATTTTAGAGAACTAAACTCTCTGGTCTTGGTGTTGTCATCAATATGAGGCCCATTTCGAACTTCTTCCTGAGGAGAAAGGGACTTTGGAGAAATTTGGATTTTTCTTCTCCTGGGATGATGAATTTTCTCATAACCTCTCGGATTTTGATTTGGGTGCGGTCTTGAGCCTCATATTAAAATGCATTGAAATTGCCAAACAAATGGCAAAGGAAAATAGGTAGAGCATTCACTCATCTGATCCCAGGGCATCACTGCTCTGGGAGGAGTGTTTTCCTAACAAGCTTCTCTGAAGGTGACTGCAGTCCTGATTCCACATGGCTTGAAATTTTATACTCTTGTGCAAATTGGGTACAGAATCATGTCTGCACCAAAGAATCTTACCTCTTTATTACTTTAAGCTCATTTCATGCAGGTCAAAAGCACTATGTGATGTGCAAGGCAAAAGAAGTCTGAATGAATTCTTTGGGTAACCCCTGCTCACCTTCTGTGCTTTGATTGCAATCTGGATCAAGCCTCTTTGGTTAGACAGTTCAAGTGGTTTAGCTTTCAGCCATCACAACTTACATTGCCAGAATGTAATATTTTTAGATTACTTTTCCCCCCTAGAACAAGTTTTTTCCTCTCTTGCAGCAGATAATAACCTTTCCTTGTAGATGTTACCTTGTTGGCTGTTTCCACTTCTGAGGGATGCTGAGAGCTTCTCTCATGTGACACTTTGCTGAAATCCAGCCCCAAGAGTCATTTTGCTTTTCTTGTTCTTCTGCTTCTCTGCCACTTCTGAAGTTGGCCTTGACAAACAGAATAATGTTTCTGTGGTGATCCCAGACTTCTGGGAACGTCTTAACCACTGTGGGAACTCAGTGACTTGGTTCAGTGTTCTTGAAGCACATACCCTGAGGGGAAGGGTGAAGGAGTATGCCTATGGATACAGCTACAATCTCTGATTCCAGCCTTTCACTGAGTTACCTCATCCATTGATGTTTCAGCCTGCCCATTAAACATGGTGTTCAATCACCATCCTGACTACTCTGGGCATATTATTAATTTCATGTGATGTTTTTTGCACTAACATCTTTAGATGACAGGTATTTGTGACACATTATAAAGATGCTTTTATTGGGTATATTTTGGGAGAATATATTTTATTTTGGTATATTTTTGTGCCCATCTGGTTGTCATTCCTCTTTTAACATCTCATCAGCCAAACAGGAGTCTGGGCACTCGGGTGTGGGATTCATTTGACCAGGGTAGACATCTCTGTCTGCTGTCATATGGACTCCTTTAGAAATCAAAGGAGAGGACCCCAAGGGAGAGGAGTTTCTGGCTGTTGTTCATCTTACCTTGTGGCAGATGTCTACAACAGATCAGGTGATTCGTCTCCTGAGTGAGCAGTTTCTCCCTACTGAGTAGAAAGGCAGCGGTGTGGAGCTGAGGACAGAAAAAGCCAGTTTCTCTTCTTGTGCCAAAACTCCTGAAGACTTGATTGAAAGCTGGTCTCAGCTTTGGAGACAAGATTTGTCCCCAGTTACCTCTGCACAGCTGGAAAGATTTCTTGTTCCAAGGACTGCTCTGGTTTTGCTGTCAAATCCATGAGAGTGACCCTCCCAGCTCCCCTCAGATTTCCTCTCCACACACCTGCATGGGGATGCCCAGCAGACACAGTTTGAGAGCTTTGTTACTTACAGTCTTGCTTTTTGTCCTTTAGTTGGATGCCCTTGCTTGTGTTTATCCCTTCGAGCTGGACTCTCTCAGGCATTTGTGTTATGCCTGCAAGCTCAGAACCCTGGTTCAGTGAAAGAGAATTCCCTTAAGACTGAGACAAGCTCTGAGACAGGAAAACAAAGGTCTGCTCAACTTGCTGTTTGAGGACACTATTTACTCTCTGATTGACATGTATGCACTGCCCTCCCGAATCCTCAGCTCTCTTCCAGGTCTGATAAATACTGGTCTTTTGGAAGATGGGGTTGTCCTCAAAAAATAGTCTAAGCCATGCTGTGTAACAGAAGGACTTGGAGGAGAAATGGAGCTGAGGACTTTTATCTTAAAATATAACATCTTGCAGAAAGCGAGTAAGAAGCAAAGGAGTCACACAACTTTGATATCACAGCTTATGGCACCTGGGAGCATCTCTTCACACAGCTGTCACAGCTTGTTGGGTCAGGATGGGACATTCTCCTGTCACTCCTGGAATAATTTCTTCACTGGGTTCCTGCCCTGCTTGAGGACAGTTGCATATGGCAGGAATACCCTTTTGATCAAGAAAGGTGTTGTTGAAAGGCAGCAATATCTTTTCCCAGTTTCCATTTCTCTGCTGAATTATTTGGGTCCCTGCAACTGTTGTCCCTCAGAAGGAACACCTACTCAAGCAGAGGAAAGAGAAGACGTTGAATGCAGCTAATCTAACACGTGATTTAGTCAAGGTTCAACTGAACAAATAAGCAAATAAGCTGCATTTCAAGCCCTCCCTTGCTGTGAAAGCATTTTATTTTCCTCAGAGTAATTCTTGGCTCAGAAAATACAGCCATTGTTTTTCATTTGTGGAAGGTGTCCCTGCCCATGGCAGGGGGATTGGAACTAGATTATCTTAAAGTCCCTTCTTACACAAACCATTCTGTGCTTCTTTGTTTGGCAGGCTCTCCCAAGAACCTTTCAGCACAGACTCGTTTGGCTGTTTGTCCAGTGAATACAGATTTTTTGTTTTGATCTGTGTTGTGTGTGGTTTTGGCATGATTTATAAATGGACCAGTTAAACAAGTGTTGCTACAGCTGCCCCTCCCAGCTGTCAACCCTCCTTGTTCATGGGCTTCCACAGTGAGAAAGATGAGTCTCTGTGGGACAAGAAATTCCCATGAGACTAAATGTCAAGAGGCTCTTTTCCCTTCCCTCTTGTCCCAGAAACTTTGTTATAACTCAGGTATACTGGACAGGCAGTGTTGGATTATCCATAGTATGAGTGGTTTGAAGTGAAGGATGCTGAAGTTCAGCCAGGCTGTCTGGATGAGAAATCACTGAGGTGAGACTGGACAGGCAATTTGTATCAAGTTCAGCATTTTGTAATTCATACTCTGAATCTTTAAATGACAAAGCAAATTAACTTGCTCAGATGACTGAGAACCATGTTTAGAGGGGGAGGGAGAATGCATCTTGACTTGGGAATTCTTGGTGTGGGGACCCAGGCACTCAGAGGCTCCCTTTCTTATCATGCTGATGCATCTTGACTTTTTCCCCTACAGCAGCTCAGGTTAACAGCAGATGTGTAAATTTCTCCCTTCCTGAGCTTCCTGCAGGCTACCAAAAGTTGCCTGCAAACCAGGACCTGGGGTCAAATCCACCAGGCAGGGGGAGCACCCAGAGCTCCCTGCTCCTGGTGACAGACTGCTGTCCTGAGGCTGTTGTCCAAAATGTTGGCTGCTTGGCATCAGCTGGACCTGAGGCTCTCTGGGAGCTGAGTCGTGGTGCCTCTTGGATCTGCCTCAGACTGGGAGCTCAACCTTCAGCAGGAGCTAAGGAGGTGAAAGGTAAAAAACATACTAGGTTTTTGACATGATGACTAAAAACTGTGAGTATGACCTGACCATGGAGAAGGTGGATGTTATCCTGGGTTTTACCTGTGTGACTTTCCAGGTGAGATGGGAGCATTGCTTCATGCAGAATTTTGGTAAGACCCAGCCAGATCTGCTCTCTTGTGCTGAAGGAAGAAGAATTAAAACTGGAAAGGGGTGAGGGAGGGGCTGGTACCTTGATCAGGGGAAGGGAAAGGCTGTCCCAGGAGAGGAGGCTGAAAGTTTAACTTGCTTCGCCAGAAGCACAGAGCAGTTGAGTTATTCAGTAAAAATTATTTACTGGGTTATTCAGTAAAAATCCTTCAGGTTGGGGGTGGAGAAAGCTCTTCAAGCCAAAGAACAGTGCTGGCACATGAGCAAGTGGCCCATACGGGTTGGGAATAAATTTGCACTGGAAATGAGGAGCAAGGTGGGGGTGAGGTGCTGAAGGACCTCTTGTACTCTGTGCATGGTGCCAGGAATACAGAGCCCCATACCTGCAGTGGGGTAAGAAGGTGTCAGAAATCCTGTGTGAACACTGGTTTGGACCAATAGTAACCTTTAGAGGAGTTGTTGTTTGCTGTGTGGACAGAGCAGGGTTTCACACTTGACCTCTTCCTTCTTGACTGCGTTTGGTTTTGGGGAAGGAACTAGTATGGAAGGGACAAATAATGGAAAGCTTCCAATTCTGCTTCTTAATCTTGGGACATGTAATAGCCCAGTGTGCTATCAGTTTGCTGGGCTGGTCCTCTACAAACAAGAGGAATTCACCCCACGGCAATCTTTCCTCACTAGAACCCTGCAAAAGGAAGTGAGGTTTAATTAGCATTTTAAAGTGGACAGCCTTGAAGTTAATGATATTCAATAAAGAAAAATTGTTTTAACCTTATTTGCACTTTTCAATTTACTTATTAGAGGCCATCTGTTATATTTTAAGCAAGAGCACTGGGAGCTAAACTCTCAGATTGTCAAATGAGGTTTTAACTGGCTGAGCAGAAGGGAAGGAACAGGCTGCCTTAAATGAGCAGTTAAGCTGTTTTTCTTCAATTTCTCACTTTTGTGTCGAAAAGCAAATGGTCACCCTTTCAAGAAACAGTCAAGTTGTGACAATGATATCTGTTTTTACAGGTGCTGATGAGTCTTGGCCAATGTCACTTGTCCTCGGATCTCAGATATGCTCTAACATGGAAGAAATTCAAAAAGCCATAAGTGAGATGAAACTGGTGAGGGTGTGAAGGGCAGGAATAAGGATTTCTATAAGTAAATCACCAGAAAAGGGAAAATGGGAACATACTGATTTGCTGCTGAATGTGTTTCCCAACCTAGTGGCAAAGTGCATGGGGAAAGCTGAGATGCTCTTTGCCTTTGTCATTCCTGGCACAGTCTGCTGCCAAACCTCCTCATCTCTGTGCCTGGTGGAAGGATTTAGAAGAGGTAGGTGCCACCAGTTGTAGGGGAGGATCAATTAAGGGACTGGTGAAGCAAAATGGGCATACATGGGTGCATGGGACCAGGTGGGATGTGTTCAAGGGTGCTGAGGAAGAGGGGTGAAGCTGTTGCAACATTGCACACTATGATCTCTGAAAGGTGGGGGTGACCATGGAAGGTCCTCAGTGACTGAGAAGAGGCTGATATCGAGGTCATCCTCAAGCAAAGAGGACCTAAGAAAGCTTCAGACTTGTCATCTTCACCTTTGTCTACACGAAGGTCACAGAGCAAATCTCCTTGGGGACCATTTCTTGGCATGGGAAAGGCAAGAAGTCACTGAGGAATGCAGGGACCTGATCTCCATTGACTGACACAGGATTTTGACTCCTAAGCTTAGTTCTCTTAAACTTGAGCAGATTCCCACCACACCTCCAAGAAACTGAGTATTTTTCCTGTGTCCCTGGGCAAAACAGGAACCTTTGGTAGGGCAAGAGCCAAACGTTTGTCTCCCAGGTCTCATGAGAATAATTTAAATATTGAACTATCCATAATTCCTCCTGGAGGGTTGAGAAAGGAAAGCCAAATATCCTCTCCATATCTGCTGAGGAATCTATGGGATCCAGTACAATTGCTGCTGTGCCCCCAGACTTGGAACTGTGCATTCATACATGGTTGCTTGAATTCAGAGGGGTTGCTATCATAAATATGCTGTTCACCTGAGCAGGGGCTCTGAATTCTGCTCTCTGGGGAACTTGGCTGTGGTGGCTGCAAGGTTGCCATGCCCAGAGTGGTGTTGGGATAATCCTTTTAATCCCTTTTGCAAACAAATGCAAATTGTGATCAATGCCATGGAGCAGCAATGTAAATTGCCTCAGCCTGAATCCCTCTGAACTGGAAATTTGAAAACAGATCCCACAATTGTTTGAAAATTTAGCTCTTAGGCTGAAGTTGTGAGATTTCTCTCTCTCTCTGTGAGATTTTGTGTGTATCCCAGATTTCCTGGGGACTGACCCAGCAGCTGCTGTTGGTGCCAGACTTGCTCTACAGCCAGCTGTGATTCTGTGCTGCGTGGTGAGTTACAGCAGCAGAAGGAGGGAGAAATGATCCAAACAAAAGAAACAGGGCAGAAATGTAAACTAGATCACATTGATTCATGACAGCACTTGATCATTAGGAAGAAAACCCCCACTAAACCAAATGAACGATGAAGTCTCTCTAGCAGTGAAATCTGGCTGCCAACAATGTTATTGTAAAACATAGTCATGGGTCCTGTTAGTTTGCTGTAAGTGCTGAAGCTGAATGAGTGTGCAATAAAATAGCTTTTATAAAACCTGGCTTTTGTGTCATTCCAAGCCAAAAATGCTATTTTGTGTTCAGATCTATGGATTAAAAAAAAACCCATACCACAACTTGGGGTGACTTTTGTTTTAAGACTCTTTTAAATTTATAACTGAGCCGGCTCAAATGCTTTTCATCAAAGTACAAAAGTTTCATGCTGTAATTAATGGCAAGTGATATCTAATGCAATAAAACACCACCATTTGAGTGTTCTTACAAGACTATTTATGACTGGATATTGAAACTGATAATGATTCTGCCATTTGTCCTCATAATTTATTATTCCAAGGAGAGGCAAGTGGTGTTAAGGGTTCACGATCCATTTTATGGCAAGAGTGCTGAATTCAGCTTTTTATTGGTGTAAATGACAATGTTTGGCTCTCTGTGGAAAATGAGCTTGTGACAGGGAATGCAGGCCCTACTGAGGGGTTGAGGTGGGGATGTTCATGCTCTTAGAGAGCTGAAGCCCCTGGCTGTGTGATCCAGTTGCAGGTGACCTTACTGGGAACAATGCAAAGACTCAGTTGCCATCTCAGAAGGATCCCTGGGAAGACCAGGGCAGGATTTTTTTGAAAACCTTCTACCTGGTTTCTCAGCTAGATGATCTCTTGAGGTATCACATTGGGATGCCAAAGCTGAATTCACTATAAGGAGCCTAATCCAAAACCCATGGAAGATAATGAAAAGAGTTAAGGGCTTGGTAAAATCTTGTGTCAGGCCAAAACAAAACTCAGCTCTGGAGGAGATTTCCCTTGGTGTTGTAAATTGCCAGCCAGACTGTGTCTCTCTGAGCACAGCCCTTTCATATTGTACCAGGCCAATTCATGGAGTGCTCAGGCTCTGATCCTCACCTCACTCAGGCTCATGGAAACATGGAGGAATTCTTTCAAGTCAATGTTAATGCAACTAATGGAAAATCTGAATGAAGTTAGACCTTGTCAGGTTCTTTCGGACTGATATCTCAAAAAGAGATTATACTTCATTCTGACTCCCAGCCCTGACACTACACATTTTTGGTTTTCCCCAGCCTGCTGTTAATTTGCTGTGGAATAAGGTCCTGTAGGTAAAGATTTGCATTCCCATCAATAGTCCTAGCAGCAATCTAATGAGTTTCTTGCTGTTTTGCAAATAGCTTGCAGTGAATCTGATGGCACAGAGTCAGAGAGCAGGATGTGGCCCATTGTCTTTGCTTTTCAAGAGCTACAGTAACCTTCCTCTTCCCTTCTGCCTCCCCTCGTTTATTCTAATCAGCGTGTCGAAAGGGAACTCGCTCCTTTATTGGAGGTTATCCATGCCAAGGGAAGTTATGTTTGCATCACTACCTGGGGGCCATCAGCAGATGAAGATGGAGAGCAGTGACTCAGAATGACTTTGAAGCAACACCCAGCAGCAACTCAAGACAAGAACATAACCTCACATGACGTTTAAAATAACCCGATACACAAATAAAACCGTTCTGCTAAATTATGCATCTTTTTACTCTTGGCTGTTCTTAAAGGAAAGGGACTGGGTGAGGCTTTTCTGTGTGTGCCTCTTCTTTACCCAGTGCTGGGAGCTGAGTGACAGATGCACACTGATGGAGCAGAGTGCATTGATTTTTGTGGCTGCAGTACTTTATGCTGAAAAGAAATACAGCTTTTAAAACGGTGGAGCGTCCCTCTTCACAGAAAAAAAATTGAGGTATACGGGTGAGTTTTGCTGAATGTGCCTTAGTTATCTGCTTTGAGTTAAGCACGTGCCTAAATGCTTTGTTGACCATCATTGATGGGAGAACACTTAACATTGATGGGAGTAACTTAAGTTTGAGTTGAACAAAGTAATGGCTGAAGAAAAAGCAAGAGGAATAAGATAATGGAGAGATTGAGAAAAAAAAATATCTCTCTGTTTTAGTAATTGAAACCGAGAGATAATGTGCTGAGTTTAAAGCTTTTTCCCTGATAGCACAAACACAGATAAGTGCCATTGCTTGAGCACTCCTCTCTTTTCCCAGCTGAGACGTGGGGACAGTGAGGTTGGCAGTGGTTGGCAGCGGGCTCGGTACGAGTCAGCAGCGAGACTGCACAGCCCAGAGGTCAAAATCCATCCTGGGGTGCTTCAAGCACAGCACAGCCACCTGTACAGAAGAGGTGATTGTCCTGCTCCATTCAGTGTTGGTGTGGCCTCACCTGGTGCGCTGTGGGCAGTTCTGGGCCCCTCGATTTAAAAAGGGTGTGAAGGTCATTGAGTGTGTCTGGAGGAGAACAACAAAGCAGAGGAGGGAATGTCCTGTGAAGAGCTGCTGAGGGCTTTGAGTTTGTCTTGTTCAGAGAAAAGGAGGCTGAGGGGTGACCTCATCACTCTCTCCAGCTTCCTGAGGAGGGGAAGTGGAGAGTGAGGTACTGAGCTCTTCTCTCTGGGATCCTGTGACTGCGTGGGAAGGGTTCAAAGGTGCAGTAGAGAAGGTTAGATGGGACATCAGGAAGCATTTTTTTACTGAGAGGGTGATCAAGCACTGGAACAGGCTTTCCAGAGATTTGGTCCATGCTCCAAGCCCATCAGTGTTTAAGAGACATTTGGACAGTGCTTTAGTAACAGGCTTTACCATGGTCAGTCCTGAACTGGTCAGGGAGCTGGACTGAGTGGTCATTGCAAGTCCTTTCCAACTGAAACACTCTATTCTTCTCTCTTCTCTTCTCTTCTCTTCTCTTCTCTTCTCTTCTCTTCTCTTCTCTTCTCTTCTCTTCTCTTCTCTTCTCTTCTCTTCTCTTCTCTTCTCTTCTCTTTCCATTCCATTCACTGGTTTCAGCTCCTCAGTTTTACAACAGCTCAGGCTGTTTCTCTCATAACCATTGATTTCACTCTGCTCTCTTCAGCACAGCCCCTCTCCCCTTCCCAAGGTCCAGTGGCCAACCCTCACCAGCTGCAGTTTCCATGAGGGAGATGTGTCAGTAACCTTGAGCAATTGCCTGCCCTCCAGCTTTCATTTAATGGCTCTTATTCAAAACTTTTGGAGAGGGCAGGGGGAAGATGAAGGATGTCCCACTTGATTTGGGTATCATTGTATTCATTTTCCTACTGCAGTAGCACTGAACAGCTGTGGGTGTGGATCTCTGTGACATGGCACTAACATAGATCAAGCATCAGGTTTGGACCCCAGTTTCTCTTCCTTTTGTGACCTCTCTAAGTGCAGAACTAGAAAATACAATCCAATTTTACACACTGAGTTGTCTGCTTCTCTAGGTGCTTGCTGTGGCAGGCACGATACAGAGCAACCAAGATTTTCAAAGTGATGCCCTCTGCAGCACTGCTCTGTCAGGTTTCTGTCAAGACTGGATCTTTCTGTGGTTTCCCAGAAAGATCCAAGCAGCACATGTGTCACTGGAGCTGTGGTTTGCAAGTGGAAAGGCTGGTGTAAGGGAGTTGTTTTAATGTTTGTCTTCCTCCAAAAAAATTGCTGCTTCTGATGGGGGCTGGTGATCTGGTCATAACTTCGAAGCCTTGAACATGGCTTGAGTCACCTCTGACACCTTTAGCTTGCAGAATTCAGTTTACTCATTTTTGGTGAGTGTCTGGTTTGAAAATAGTAATTGATTTTAAGAAGAAATATTACACCTCTAAGAGGGGAAAAAGTCACTTTTTTTTTTGAATATGTTGATCAGTTGAGATCAGTCTGTCCCATGGATGGTCTCTGTGAACATGTGTGCACATCATAAAATGGCCATGCAATTTAGCAGGACAGGCAAGAGGCATTTTAAAGGTTATTAAGGGGATGCACTGGATGATCTGCCTGTGAGAGCTTGCACAGATCCTGGCTCAGCCTGTGTTTTTGTGTTTCTGTCTCTCTTACATTAACTAGCAATAAAAATTTAAGCTGTGTAGCAAAATTTCTTTTGTTTCAGGGGCTAGGCAAACGTTCCAGGTTTTGTGTTTATTTATAGGAGATGACCTTGCTTGTGAGATGGGTTTTGTAAAATTGGATCCAGCTTTACCCAGAGCTGAGCCAGATCCATGGCTTGCATTACTGTCACCTGGTTTTCATGGGAAATGTGCTCCTGGTTCACGGGAGCACAGGACATGGAGGAGGGCAGTGAGGATGCAAGAGGTAATGCAGGAGACACGTGGCCTTGGGTTTCCCCTACCCAAGTAGAGTCCTTTGGTGTTGGATTAACAGGACAAGGAAGAGCTTGTATAGAGGTGAGAGTTGGTTTCTTTGAGGGGCACAGAGGAAATGGCCTCAAGTTGTGCCAGAGGAAGTTTAGATTGGATATTAGTGAAAATTTCTTCACTGAAAGGACTGTGAAGAATTGGAACAGGCTGCCCAGGGCAGTGGTGGAGTCACCATCCTTGAAGGAATTTAAAAGATGTGGCACTGACGGACATGGTTTAGTGGTGGAATTGGCGGTGCTGGGTTGACATTTAGGCTTGATGATTTTGAGGTATTTTCCAGCCTAAATGCTTCTATGAGGGATGAGGATACAGGACTGTTTTGAGGTGACAAGCTGGCCCTAAACCAAACACAAACCTTCATGCAGATCATAGAAACCTCCGACATGTAAAAATGACACAGTGATGTGTCAGGCAGGGGTCACCTTCACTGGCATGAAGGTTGGTTAGATACCAGCTCTTCAAGGTCAACATGGACACTGACATCAATGCAGTGTCAGTACCACTCACATGGCCTTTGGGACTTGGCCCTGTCCTGTCTCTGATGGCTGGCAGCTGCTTCTGGGACCCACATCCCACCTACACCATCCTAGATGTTGAAGCTCAGGCCACCAACCACTGTCCCATTGCCATGTGGCCTGACCCCCAAACCCTTTTGCTTTCAAAGCCCTGGGAGAGAAGGATGTTTTGTTCAGTAGTGTTTGTGGAGGAGGTCCCAGTGCCTGCGAGGGGACACTGCTTTGTGGGCTGGGATGTTTTATCTCCTCTTGCCTGTGCTCTCTGTTGGTTCCTTGGTTGGGAACTGTCATCCTGAGAAATATATGGGTGCCTGTTTGCCATTCAGGGAGCAGTGCTGCTCCAATGACACAGCATACATTACCCAAAAGTTCACTGGAGGACGGTGAAGGTGATTAGGAATGGAAGAAAGTTGTTTTTCTTCCAGTGACTTGAGAGCCAAACCGTAAAAAGTGAAATGTTCTTGGGTGGCTCTAGCTGTGCCTGCACTGCTGGCTACAGGCTGGGCTGGGACACCCTGGCCTGTCCTTGGTGGTTCTGTATTTTTCATTTAGACTCTTAATGCGAATGTCCCACCCCAGATGCCACATAGTTATCTGGATCTGCTCTCTCCCAGATTAATGCTGTCCAACAGCAACACGTCTCATTTCCCAGCATGTGCCCTGGGACATGTCTGTTTTCATGCCCAACCCTGCACATGTGGTGCTGCGAGTGATAGTGGCCGTGATGCCCTGGCATTGGCATTTCTTCACTCTCAGCCACACTGGGTCCCCAAAGCTTTGAAAATCTCCTTTAATACCTCTCTAGGCTGTGCATCTCCCTCTGGTCGGGCTCACATGCGCTGCATGTCTTGGGACACGACAGGCTCATCACGAGGAGATGCCGCTCGCACTAATGAGTTTCGTGTCTTGCTGCAGTGGATGGTAATTAAAGGGGGTTGATGAGACGGAGCCTGCAGGCACGGGTGGTCGGTGCGGGGGTGAGGAAGGAGGCTGCTGAGGAGCAGTGCTGGGTGCAGAGGGACGAGCTTTTCTCAGAGCGTCACACTAGAGGGTGCCAGATGGCTTTCCTCCACCCTGCTGCCTTCCCTCGCTCACGCTCGGACAGATTCGGCTTTGTGCATACTGAAGGCTCCTTCCACCCCCTAAAAATGCTCACTGTGTGCACACAGCATTGCTGCTAACTGGGTCCACCCCAAAAACTGTGCCGTGGACATGTGGTGTGCTTCTCTGCACAGCTTGGCTTGGTCCCAAAGCCAGAGCTGCATCATGAGATTCAGCAGTGACCCAACAACAAATTGGTCTGGTTGTGGGGTGTGCATTGACCTGATAGCAGGAAGCATCCCTGGTCTTCAATAGGGAGCCCAGAGGCTGCCCTGGTCTTGGATAGGGCTCTACAGCAGCAAAGTTGGGAGTTATCCCTCTTTATGATATGGCAGGTTCATGTGCTTCCCTGTGGATCCCCTCCAGTCTGTACATCCCACAACTCTGATGGGATGTTGCTCTCATTGCTGGCTCTTTGTGGCCCTTTTCCCCCAGACCATAAACCAGCACCTCTTGTTTGCCTGTGCTCTGGAGATGTCCCTCCCGAGGGCAGGAGGTTGAACTCGTTCCTGTGGATTTTCTTTTTGCTACTTTCAGAGGCATTTCAGGCATTTGTCTGAATTCTGCTCCTGTCCTCTTGAATACTTGCAACCCTTTAGGATTTGATCCCACCAGCTATTTTATAAGCAAGTTCTCCTCTCTTCATTGAAGGCATCAATCAAGATATTGGCCAGAGCCAGACCTGGGGCAAACTTCTGCAGGTTTGGGAGTGAGCCATCACTAACCACTTTGTATTTGTCTTTCAACCACTTGTGCTGTTACCTCCACAGCTTTTCTGCAACCTGGGGCCATCATCTTTATGGGCCCAAAGCAACCACAGGATCAATTAGCCAAGATCTGTGGATCTTCCCATGGATGCTATTCAGCAGTCACAGTCCTTCAAGGACAATCTCACCCTGGCAGGAGTCTAGGCCAAGCTTTATGAAGTGACTATAATTCATGAGGACAGAAACTTTTCCTTTCAAACTTGAGATTTTCTCCTAATTTGAGACATGTAGAGTCTATAAAAGAAGGGGAAGTATATGAGACAGATGGGAGAAAATAATTATTAACTTCAAATCCCTTGAACTGCAATCCCACCCATGCACAAACACACTCTTCCTCACATTCCAAGAAGAGATTTTATTCCCCAAATGCCTATAAGGACTCCCACTCCATTAAATCTCTAGTAATAGAGGTTGGATACTGCAGGGGTGTGTGGAAAACTATTGGGTAGGTAAAGCTGCATAAAGGTAAATTAGACACAACCTGATTCCTTCATGCCAGGAGGATAAATGTTCCTTCAGCAGGGAATACCTCCAACTCCACTTGTGGCCATCATGCACAGTTCCAGGGATGGGTTTCCCTCTCCCTCCTGTTGCTGTCACTGTTGAAGCCAGACCTGTGTGTTACCCCTTTCTCACCCCACGTGGGTAAATTAAAACAGAAATGATGTGGGTTGTAATCAAAGCTGCCAATTAGAATTATGTTTGGTTACACATAAAAATCCTAATTAGAACCCAGTGTAGATCTGCTGGAACTCAATGAATTTGCACCATGGATGGATTTGGCCCAGTGTTTTAATGCCATTTGCTTGTGTCTGTAAATGGCTAGAGTGTGATGACCCAGTGGCATCACAGAACAATGCAGGAAGGGGAAATGCATCTTCTGTTCCATCCTCTCTGCTTGCTTCTTCATCCAGCATTTTGCATTCATATTTTCCCACTTTAATTTTAGAATCTGGATACTATCAAGAATGACTGGCTTATCTAAACATCTCATTTGATTTTTCTAGAGGTTATAGTAATGCTGTTGTATCATCCTCTGAGGTTCAGAGGGGCGAGAAAGGACTTTCCCTTAGTTGCTCAAAATCCCCCTGCCACATATTCATTGCTCTTTACAACAAGCCAAGCTCAGAGGGATTTTGGAAGCAGCTGTGGGTCCTACTCCTCACTGCTGTGGCAGCTCATTCTCTCTGGAGGTGAATCTTTCAGACCAGTGCTCAGCACAATCAGCAGCTTTCTTCCCAGGCTGTCCTGGTGCTGTTACTGAAGGTGTTTTGATGAGTAACTCGTGGCTTGGTGAGCAGCAAGAGGATGTCACTTGTCCTGTGCTCTCTCCATCAGGCTCAGCTTGTGTCCTGACCCATGTCTCCCTTGTCCCTGCATGGATCAGAGTGGCAGCAAGGGCACTGGAGCAAGGGCAAGGAACCTGCCAAGAGACTTGGGGTTGCTGGCTGGAGGACCCATAGAAATTTTCTTTAGTTTTCCAAAACATTGCCTGGTACTGGCTGCTGAATACCACAACTTTACTCTCTGATTCAGCATCATTTCTTTAATTTTTCTTGTGATTGCATCAGAATAAAAGTCAAGGCATTCTCTTCCTCCTTCCCAAACTGAGATCTCACTGTTTGAAAAAAACCAGTGTCACTTCTCTTGTGCACCCCTACCTAGTGGGGTCTCCTAATCCTACCAAATTTTGTAAGCTTTAAGGATTCATGCTTAAAATTTCCCTTATTTCAGCACCTTTGCAGCCTGGCCTCCCATTGTCAGTGAGCAGGGATGTCTCTTTGGTTATGGTGGTACAGGAAACAGATGTCCAGGACTTTGCAGTCTACAAAGAATATGGCCAAGGCTTTGAAATAAGTTATTCTTATTGTGATTCTTGTTTATAACACCAGATTCATTGTTTGTAATTTTGTTCAGTGGCATCCAATCAATAACAGACAATAAAATATTATTTGGAGTGGTGTAGACGTTCCACGAGAATGTGATTGATTGCTTTAATTTCTGCCTTCCTCAGTGTTTTTACTAAGCCGTGTCTTCATTTCTTTCATTCTGCCTAGTTCTCTTCAGCATCAGTTGTTAAATAAAGTGACATATTTATTATATCAGCTTTATTTGACAGATTGCGGGGCGACATATTTCAGATTAATTTTTTCGTTTATAGATGTATGTGAGTGTGTGTGAAATTATACATATATATATATACACACACTGTATAAAATCAGTGTGTGCCTGAATTTACTGAAGGCCAGAATTTCCAAGCACAACTGGAGATTTTAAGTGGTGGTTTTACCTGCTTAAATTGATACCCTTTGACTAGCCTAAATCAGTTGCCAGCAAGTATATGATCATGCAATTTAAGTGATGAGGTTAGTGTGTGTTATATGAAGTTCTCAGTGGTCAGATGAGGTTTATTATCTCTTCAGATGGCTACAGAAACAGACCACACCAGCACTCCTGGTTTTCCATGTCTGACAGGAATGTCTAACAAGCCACCTCTGAGAATTTTTATATTTAAACAAACCCTGTAAGGTGTCTTTAACAAGTGTTTTACAGAGATATTTCAGAAATGTCTGGAAAAGTTCCTTTTCATCAAAAATCCAGAGAATTTTTTGGAGTTATTTCTGGTAACCATCAAACCTTCTCGGGGCACTCTTTTTCCTGTAAGTCTGGTGTGTGCAGGGCAGGGAGATTAAAATCAAGGCCTTTGGGTGGTGTACATTGACTTAATCCACTTGTTCCACATAAGGATATGGGCCACATATTATCCACTTATTATCCACATAAGGATTTAGTGCACCTCCTAAATTACAGCCTAAATGAGCTCTTTCTCCCTTTAAGTTGGGTGCTCCAGAACCTTAACAGCCTGTCCCAGATATCCACTGTAGTGGGGAGCTTGACAGCTGCTTCCAGCTTTAGCTGGTCTGGATATTGGGCTGTAAATCCTAGCCTTGGTGGAGGACTGAGCATTGCTTCAGAATGTGCCCAATGTGCTTTGGGTAAGGAATTTCATAGCTGGAGAACATCTGGGTGCTGTTAAACATCCATTCTTGATCCTCAGATGACTCCTTCTTTTTTTTGTGCTGATCTGAGTTTCACATTTAAAATGGCAATTGTCTGAACTTGTTTAGCAATTTAGGATGTTCTCATAGCAGGGAGGCATTAAAGACTACAGAGGCTCTGAACTGCATTTTGAAAATGGAGCACATTCATGTTTCTTTCCTAATCCTTTCAAAATGTTTTGGAGCAGGGTTTAAAGCCCAACCATCTCCCTTTTCATGAACATAGCTTGTTGTCTCTGAGCTTAAAAAAACCCCACAACCACCAAACAACCAACAAATAAATCCTATTACTCCAGAATATGATTAGTGTTCTGGTTTGAGTTATAAATCCCCTTCATTTAAAATGCACTGTTGCTACAAGTTAGGATTTGAAAGTACAATCATGCAAATGCCATTTGCAATGTTTTCACTTTAGTAACCTTGGCAATACTGCAAACACCTCTCCTGTTTGATACACACAGGTTGGGAATCTCAATTGTAAAGCAGAGAGGGGGATGCTGCCAATTTGTGCTGCTCCTGGGAGGGGAAGAGGTCATTTCTGGGGTAAAATTTGGCTGCTGCAGGAGCCATCCCTTTTTAGTCCACACCATTCTGGATACTGGTGCTTTGTTTTATGTTGTTTTATGCTGGTTATATCCAGCTTTACAATATTTAAGCCCCTTGTATAAATCAAAATCACGGGGCATAAATATTTATCAGCACAAGAAATACACTGCACAGGAGACAAGCTCGGGAGCAGAACAAGCCAAGTATTGCTCATAAAGGCAAAACCAGTGGGTTAGGTTTTCATACCATCCAGAATTAATGCAAAGCAGTCACAGACCCAAGCACCTTAATTCCCTCTCAGTCTGATATTAAACATCTCAGACCAGCATGGATAGTCACGCTGTGGCCACCTGCTCCTCAGGGCTGGTTCAGAGGAGCAGTGGGGCTTCCCTTGGGCACAGCTTCATTCTGAACAAAGCTCCATCTCCTGCAGGCTCACAGCTCCAAACGTGGGCCCTGTCCAGCACTGCTTGTCCTGCCCAGGATGGCTGGTGGTTGTTTTTGGTGGCCCTGGCAAGGCTGGTCAGACCTGACCACTGTGGCTTTGCTGTGGAGGAGGTGCCTCCTAGTGAATGTGGAAAAGCCAGAATTTCTTCTTTCAGATGAGAAATAAAGCCCCTGTAAGATGTGGCAGGAACCTCACCTTAGTTAGTCATTCCCTATTGACTGACAAGCTGGTCTGACACTTCCCCTCCTTAGAGGCTCCTTCCTGATGTTGATTTTCTAACAGCATCCTCTCTGGAAATTCCTGCACCCACCATTTCCAGGCCATGGTTCTCCACTCGTGGATGCCAGCTCTACTCATAGAATCAGAATCATTAAGGTTGGAAAAGGTCTTTAAGATCATCAAGTCCAATTGTCCAATGTCCAAAGATGATTATCTTTGAGCCTGGAACACCAAAACCTGTTGTACTTTGGAGAGCGGGCAGGACCACAGAATCACAGAATGGGTCAGGTTGGAAGGATCCTTGTGGGTCATCTGGTGCAATGCCCCAGCTCAAGCAGAGCCATACCAAAGCACAGGTCAAAGGATTGTGTCCAGATGGTTCTGGAATATCCCCAGTGAGGAAGCCTCCACACTCTCTCTGGTCAATCTGGTCCAGTGCTTGATCACTGCATAATAAAGAAGTTCTTCTTCACGTTCAGGTGGAGTTTCCTCAGTATCAGCTTCTGCCCATTGGCTCTTTTCCTATTACTGGCACCACCAAGAAAAGCCTGGTCCATCTTCTTGGCACTCACCCTTTAGATATTTATACACATTGATGAGCTCTCCTCTCAGCCGCCTCTTCTCAAGAACAAACATCTCCCTCAGCCTTTCCTCATAAGAGAGATTCTCCAGACCCTTGACCAAATTAGTGTCTCTCTATTGGAGCTGCTCCAGGAGCTCCCTGTCCCTGCCGTGCTGGGCAGTGCAGAACTGGACACAGCACTCCAGATGAGCCTCTCCAGGGCTGAGCAGAGGGGCAGGATCACCTCCCTCAACCTGCTGGCAGTGCTTTTTCTAAGGCATGGCAAGATTCCACTGGCCTTGGCCCCAAGGGCACTGCTGGCTAATGGACAGTTTGTTGTCTGCCAGGACCCCCAGGTGCTAGTGCATCAGCTCCTCTTGCTTTCCCTCTGGGTCCCCAGATATTGGAGGCCATTGCAACTGTGCCTCTGCTGCCAGAAGTGCATACAAGATCCATGAAGGGATCCACCATGGAATATGTTGTTCTTGAGGTCTCCAAGAGTCTGCCTGGGAAAGGTTCTCTCCGCTTCAGTCATAGAAAGCATGCAGAAATGAACAAAAAATGTGAAAATATATGAAGACTTTTAGAGAAAGTACAGTGTTATGTGCATGTGTGTCTGCAGGAAAAAGTATTGCTGAATAGAAGTATCAAATCTAACTTTACAGATATTCATGGTTGCTTGAACTTCAGCTGATTTACAGCACTGAATGTGTTAGCAAAAGAACGAGTTAAAACTTAGTCTTTTCTAATGCAGTTCACATGATAATTTCCTGAGGTCTGGAAGACTTGTCCAGAACTGCAGAAGAATGGAAGTTGCATACCTTGAACGTAGCTGCAGAAATGGAGCACAGCTAGAGACACCAGAGCTTGGCTGAACTCAGGAGGTGGCTGTGTGGCCAGTGGCACACATCCTCCTGTGCTCCACACCAGAAGAACAGGAGGGAATCCCTGGGCTGAGTATGAGAGCAAAGAGTGCCTTGAGGGCAGAAAGCAGAACCCGGGGGTGGGTTTGTGAGCAAAGGGCTCTTGTCATTCCTGTACAAGGGGATGCCATCCCGTGCCCTGCCTTTCTGCTGTGCACACTTCATTCGGAAAGGTTTCACTTTGAAACAAAACACCTTTCCTGCATCTTTTGGGCTTGAGCACGACACCACTCTGCGGCCGGGCAGGGGCTGGGCAGGGGCTGTCTGGGGGCCCCTCCTGCCTCGGCCAGGGCTCTTTGTGTGACCATTGTTTTGCACTGCCTTTTCAGACAGCGTTTTGCAGCCTTTAGCATTGTTCGAGTTCTATAGCAGAGTCAGATGTTAATCGGTTTGTTGTAGGAAAAAGTTTTATGGCACAATTTAGCTTTAGCTGTGCCCTCCCCCTCTTCCCCACCTTGTTTTTCTTCAGAAAGGGAAAAGACCTGCCTGATGTTGTTTGTCAGGGTGGGAGAGGTCTCCTGACCATGCTCACTGTCCTTTCCTGCTCAAGCAGGGAATGCACTTGGGTAATCATTTCATGCACAGGTGGGATAGGTGTTTCTTCCGTCTGTGGTATAAAGATGATCTTGTCTGTATCTGTGGGCTTTGAGGGAGATTCACCCCACCCCACACAGATACCCAGCACCCCAGGGACAAGGTGTTGTGCTCACAGTTGTTTCCACTGTGGGGATCATGTTTTCCACCAGTCTCCACACAGGCATGCTCACTCCTCCCACCATCACCCGTGGCACAGAAAGGCTCAAAGTGTTGGATACATTCCCCTGTGTTCACTGCAGTCTTTCCAGATTGAAGGGGAAATTTGGGAAATAGCGAGTGTTTCTATTGCAAAACCATTACCTGGAAAACAATCATTCATAATTTTGGAAAATCATGCTTTGAGCAAGGGAGGAATACGGCACTGAACCAGGCTTATTGTTGTCAGGCTGCTTAATGTCTGTTCTCCAGCAGCTTCCCCGGGATTACAGTCCTCCTGATAAGATCTCTGCTGTGCTTGGAGACTGTCTCTGGGATGCTGAGATACTTCAGGATCTGTGGTCATGTTGTCTGTGCCTGACTGGCTTATTAAAAAGCCACCTGGATGTCAACACGTGCTTTACGGACCTGTTGAAATCCTCCCTTAAAGCTTGTCAGGTCAGTCTTATTAAATTCAAAAGGGTTTGGAGTAGGATGTCTGGGAGCAGACACCTTCCAGGTGCTGCAGCCACAGGGGTGAAGCATGCAGCATCTGGAAACAAAGACATTGTTTGGATGCTCTCCTGTTTATGGAAACCCCATAAAATTCAATGACAATAGGAGCAAGAGCACTCTCCAAGCATCATATACAAAGCTGTGGTTTTTCCTGCATACTGTAGAATTTAATACAGATAAGGATTGCTTCTATGAGTGTCATTAACAACTTATTTTCTATTAAGTTTTGTTGCCAGGGTCTGAAACAGAAAACATACAGTTGTTATTACAACATGTAGAGCATTGTCCTAGGGATATTTTTTCTGTTATCCATAAAAGAAGTGTGTTCCCAATCAGTTAAAGCTTCTCTTTTGTCAGATTTTCCATTCTCCCCTAATCCTCCTGTTGCCAGAGGTCTTCAGTCAGCTACGAAGAAAATGCCTCCACTTTGTGGCTTAGGATTCAAAATTCACCCTCTAAACAAAACTACCCAGACATGATTTAGTGTTTTTGAGAGACATTGCCGTGTTGAAACAATGTGCAAACACATCTTGTCTAGTGCTTGTAGTGTGGACAAATCCCAAATCATGAGCTTCTGCAAGAAAAAGGACTGGAGGGAAAATTTCCATGCATGATGGCAATACAACATGCATGCTAATTAGCTGGGCTGTTTGCTGCTCTGGATCTCAAAGGACCTGGGTCTGTCCAGGGATTTCTTAATTCTTTCCCTCATTTCCCTTTTGTTTAGCTGTTTTGCTTTTTTCTTCTGGCCTTCACCTGTTTGTTCTTGTGGGAACAGCTATTAAAGACTCTGAGGAGGCCTGTCAGTGAGTAATTGCTAGCACCCAGTAATTAGTTGAACTAATCAGAAGTGGTTAATTGTGATGGGATAATAAATGTAGTTGCCCACCACTGTGGTTTGCAGAAGGGAAGTGTAGATGCTTAGGTGAGTTTTGGCACTTATGGATAGGCAATGATGGGGGATGTGGGGGCCTGGCATGGGTCTGGGTAAGGGCTGTGGGTCCCCATAAATCTGGTGACTCTTGATACCCTGGTGTTAGGCAGCTCCAGTCCCTGAGCTGAGGTTAAGATGCATGGCTTCCAGGTTTCTTTACCCCACTGTGGCTCTGCACACCAGCTCTGGAGTTCCAGTTCAGGGGGTGGCAGTGTGTGTTGGATCAGGAAACTCCTACTGTCTTTCCTTGCCCTGTGCTTATAGAAGTGGCTCTGATCTGGAACGAGGTCTTTGAGATCACTGCCCTGGGTGTTGATGAGGATCTCTACGACCTGAGCCCTCTGCTTGGAGAGCTCTGAGCCCTGAGTACTTGCATTGCTACTTTTTTGCCTTGGCTTGCTCTGATAAAGGGCATGTTTTGTGATCCCTGCCTTGTGAGACAGCAAGCTTTGGCACACTCTGAGACACCAGTCTCTTGCATCAAAGCTCCTACATCAGGCAGTGAATGACTTTTTGTACTAAGAAGTAAATGCAGACACAACACAGAGCATGGCTGGGATGGGCAGAACACTTCAACAGAAAAAGTAAAAATGTTGTGCTGTATCCTCTCTTCCACTGAAATTTTTAGCCAGTACCTGTGTCTCTCTGCTTTTCCATGCCTTTGTTTCTGAAGAAGCATGGCCTGTTCTTTGCTTAGATTGTTGCCCTTACTGTTCTCGTCGTTGGTTTTGCATCTCATCTAAAAGTGACCTTTGCATTTTGTGACCTCGTGACCTTGTTCTATTGCTGACCAAAACTCCACACCATGGCTTGTGTGGGCCACTTGTGTCAGCTTTGATCATCTGTTGCCACAAGGCCTGGTTTGCTTTTTTCTTTTATAAACAGGGGCAGCAAATGAAGTGCTGGATCTAAAGCAATAATGGGGAAACAAACCACCTTTTTTTCTGGCCAGAGAGAAATATCCTCATCTGGAGTACCTGAAGATGGAATGAGTTTGGTGGTCACTGCAGAGAGGAGAAACTGAATCTCAATCCTGACACCATGGCTTGAAACTCACTTTGCTGCATCCTGCACTTACTGTCTGGCTCAGTTTATTGCTTGTAGCACATGGGTTGCTTTTCTCCTCTTGTGCCTCTCCCATTTCATATGGATACCTCAAGAGCCACTGAGCAGGAAGAAGGTAGGAATGATTATTTCTTTCTTTTGTTCCCACTTCCATCTCCGCTTTGAATGTCACAAGAGTGGAGAGTTTCTTCTTTGCAGAACCAGATTTAAATACACTCTTTGATGATCATTTCCTATGAGACCAAGCCCTCCTGGGAGGTCTCTAACCTGCCCCAGGAGAGGTGATGGATGTGAGTATATCTGTGTATCCCAGTGCCTGTTTCCTGCAAAGAAACATTCCTTTATTTTGACACTGGGGTTTTTTGGGCTTTTTTGTTGGGTTTTTTTGGGGGGGGAATTGTTTTTTTTGTTTTTTTGTTTTTTTTTTGTTGGTTGGTTTTTTGTGTTTGTTTTTTTTTTTTGGTCACATTAGAATTTTTCATTTTTAGAGACCGTTGACATACTGCCTCCAACATTAACTTGCCACTCCTCTCCTGTGATGTGTCAGAGACCCCTTGGGGCAGGTTATCTTCAAAGAAACTCAGTTTTTCCAAATTTATTTGAGGACTTTCATCACTCCTTCTTCAACCTGGAAAAAAAACCCCAAGCCCTAAACAAGCCCATGCAGAGGAGCCCAGACAGACTGAATTGTACTGAAAGGACAAGAGACAAATTGTACCTTGCACTACCAAGCCCACAAAGCTCAAATTCATTCCAATTTTAATTCCTTTTAAACACCTAGATGGCCTGTATGGCTTAGAGAAAATCTAGTTTGCCTTGTCCACACACAGTGTTTGCTGTTTGCCTTTCTCTTGATGTGTTCCCTTCTCTTCCTGTCCTTGGCAAGAGGGAAAGCATCACTTCTTGAGCATTAGAGAAAAGCTTCTCACACTGTAGACTTATAAATAATAATAGAAACCTATAAGTGTTCATACAGTAAATGCACATTAAGCACCATCATATCTGGAAGAAGTATTCATATTTTATGAGGCACTCTGCACAGCCACCTAGGCACACATAATACAGAGGTGTCCTGAGCAGGTGATCAGATAGCAATCACATAAACTGTGGTTTTTCTCCAGGAGTGAGGACCTGTTTGTTTGCCCAGAATCACTCCTTTTTCCTAATATCAAGCGTGGCACAAAGTTCAGAGGGTGCATGCACGACTGCGGGGTCAGCTTAAGTTCCTGTCACTAAATCTCAACATAGACAGTCTTGCCACAAATGTAACATTAGAAACAATCAACAGATGTTAAAGATGTGTTGTCCTAATGACCTATTTCATATTCAAGTTCAGCTCTGAATTCCCTTCTCAGTCTCTAATTTGCATAACGTTTTATTCGCGCTCATTAGCCATCAGGAGATTCTAACTCAGCAAAAGTGGATATTCATCAATTTCCCTTTGGTAATGAATTGATATGACACCAGAAACCATCGTAAGCCTCCCCATACCTGCTGCAGTACCTGGAAAGCATGTGTTGTGCAGCCCAGTCACTTCATATCTGACAAGGATGCCTTGGGGGAGTTCTTGTGTTTGATTTCAGTGGAATAAATGAGCCCTGCAGAGAGGCAGTAAAAAAATATGAGACCATGAGCGCATGCTAATGAACCTGCCTGACTGTGAAGGTTTCCAAAACCTCCCCAAAATGCTGCCTGAAGTCCAGGAACATCTTACAGGTAGCAGCTGAAGTTTTCAAAGCTGCTGGAGTGTTACCAAGAGGGAAAGAGAAACAGTAAGGATCTGAGCCAGCATAACCAATAACCAAAAACTGGTTTTAAATCTGGCTGATGGACCAGCTTGCATCCTGCCCCTGACCTAGTCCACGTCAAACTGCATCATCAAAAACAGCAGCCACCACCTATCACATGAATGGAAAGCAAATGACAGCCCAACATTCATGTCTGGAGAAGACCAGAAAGTTTTCAATGACCAGAAGATGTTGACTAGCCTGGATTTTATTTTTTTTTTGTCCTTACTTTTAATGCTGCTGGAAAACTTGGTGCTTGGGATACACTGAGATTGTTTTCAGCTCTAATGGGAGACGTCTTGATGTCAATGAAATTTGTAATGTTGATGGCACAGCAGCAAAAATAAGTATGCCACATTCATTGTTAAGGGAGGTAGGCTTGATCATGAAGATTAATTTGGAATGACCTCTTTCTACAAAGTCCAGCTAGACCTGGAGAACCTTCAGATTCTGGTGTTTATTTTTGAAAGCATCATGCTAAGCATGATGAATCTTATTTACCTCCAACTGTCAGACCTAGAACAGGGTGGATTTGTCTCTGTGTGGGGTAAGAAGGTACTGGGGAAGGTCTTTCTCACCCCCCTCTGCTCTGGATCTGGAGGGACCCTGTGTCTTACAGCTCTGAGCTGTGATTTTAAGTAATTCCAGGACAAAGCCAAGGCTCAGATAATAGTGTAAGACAATTCTAGGAGTGAGGGTAGGGGGTAGCCTGCTCTTCCTTGTATTGATCAGGAATTAATGTCTAACTTTTAAAAATGCACTGGAGAAGCTCGGTGTGGTTGTGAAGCCCTACCTTGTGCTGTGATCAGTTACCTCTGGGGACCTGCAGGGCTCAGCCTGCTGATTGCAGATGCATTCGGAAAAACCTGAATTTTCAATTTTTCACATGAATCTTATAAAGTGAAACGGACTCCTGCTGGGATTTATGAAAACTGGTTTACTCTCCACTGCACTCAGTGCATCTACTTAGCTAAGTTGGGAGAGTGCTTCGACCAGAGAGGCACTGCAAGAATTATTCCACCCTCAGCAAGTTAATTGCTGCATCGTCAAGTAGCATGGTTATCCATCCTATCCCTTCTGCTTTCTCTCTCATTTTTTCCCCCTTCTTCCTCTCTAAGAGCTGATGTGTGGTGTCTTTTATTTTTTTTTCTCCTCCTTGCCATCTGTTTCATGTTTGTAACTTGCAGAAGGTGGGTGTGTGGTAGTGGAGCTTGTGATGAAGTTTGCTGGTGGAGGCATTTCTTTCACTCTGTTAATTAGATTTGTGTTTTCGTTACTCCCAGTTCTAAGGGCCATGCAAATAAGACTAAATTATGCATTAGTGCTATGTCCCAGTGTTTAAAACATTCTTATTGTTGGGGGACACCGGCTCCATCCTGTATTCCTCCCTTTCATGGAATTCAATTATATTTAAACTATTAACAAGGAAAGTCTAAAAATTCTATTAAAATGTCAGCTTAATAAATCTTTCTAGGTTTAATTTTTCATTTCTGGACTGGGGGATGGGGACAATGAATTATGACAGTTTTAAGTTTTCCCTGAGCAGCCCCTGTGTGTTAAATTGTCTGTAGCAGTCAGAGCATTTCTGCACTTATCTCCATTGGTAAAACAATCTGAGGCAATCTGAGGAGGGTGGCTGGGGTATTTACAGGAATCAAGCACTTCATGTCCAGGTCTAAAACATGCCACGATTGGGGGAATTTGGACCCGCTTCTTTCTTGCAAACCATGGCAGAGGAACAAGGGAAATGGTGTGCTGTAGGAATGGCTTGGCCCCATTTCCAGGGCTTTTCCACAAACAAGACTCTGTGTTCATAGATTGAAGATCAGAAGGCTTTATTTATAGATATTATCAAAAAGAGAGCTCAAGCTTTCTCCCTCCAGCCCGGTTCAGCTGGAGGTATCATCTGTCTCTGAATGTGTCTGTGTCTCTCCAGCACAGTCTGAAAGTATGAACAACAACAAAGGCAAAACCCTTTCATTGGTCAAGGAAAGCACCTTACCAAAACATTTCATAGTATTTACATTCTTTCATATTTACAAGTCAAGGATTTCTCCTGGGAAGCTACAGAAGTTCCCCTTAGAAATGGAATTAACTATTTACAATTCGAGACAAGTTAAGATGGAATTGCTTTTCTCAAGCCTTTTTCTGAGATTTCTCAAAACCCACTGAGAAGTCAGTACCACTGGGTGCTTCATGCCTGGTCTCCACTCCCTGCTCCAGGCTCTCAGAGATGGGTGAATCTGGCTTTAGACATATGATTTGGGCCCAACACTACTTAAAGACTGATTAGATTGTTGTTTTTAATTTCTCTCTTCTTCTGTGTGCCACTTCAGGAATACCAAGGGACTGTTCTGGTTGGCACCCCACTGTGCTGAGTACCATGTGAGCACTTCCTGCAAGCAAAGCTTTCTTCTCTCCCTCTTTTTGTGCTGTACTTCTGCTTTTAATAAATGCCGAAATCGTGTCTCTTCTGTTTGCTTCAGCTAACTCTTGATTTGAAGTTGTTCCAGTGTCTAACACACAGGGAGATTTTTACTATTTCCTCTCGGCATTCCTGTGCTTGAAATCAGGGCTCACACAGGCCCATATAAAGAGATTGCAATGGTTTAGCCCAAATAAAGAAAATCCAGCTCTTGGTCCTTCACCCTCATGGCTGTAACAAAGAGCATGCAAGTGAAGTGATTGTTTTGAGACCTGGGACATGAACAGAGCATCCAGGAATGTTTTGTGACAGGACTGCTCCTATCAGGTGAAGAGATAAACATCCCTTGATGGGGGGTTTGGGGGGCACTGCCTGGGAGGGCAAAGAAGATCCAGGTGGTGTTTTGGCCCAAGTGAGTCTGCTTGCACCCAAAGTCCTCCTGGATCTGGTGTGGAGACAATGATGAGGATGGTGGTGGGCGATGTCTTCAGGTGATTTTTTTTATGCAGCATTTGGTAGTCCTGCTCTTCCTGTCCCATAAAAATGGGGATTGCTAGTCTGTAGATGGTAATCAGAGAGTCAGGTCTGGTCTGATCTAGCTTGAAGGGGCTCAGCTGGGGTTGCTCTGGACAGCGATGGATCATAATTTGTGCTGCCTCTGAAGGCTTTGTTCATGTGTTGGGGTGCAGATCCAGGACTGGTGGAAAATCCAATATCTGTGGGCTCTTCAGAGGATAGATGCTGAGGAGAATAATCCAGAAGCCCTTCACAGTGCAGACTGATGCCAGAGTCAATGCACATGAGGATCTATATAGAAATGGAAGAGACTTTCATTAGTTTCTTGGCTTTGCTGGGGATCCCTGTGTGCTCTCAGCAAAATGCCTGCACAGGAGGAAAATGTGGTTGGGGGCATATGGCTGATGGCATCTCTGCCATGTCAGCAACGAAGTATCTCTGACAGAAGACAGTTCCATGTGGGAAATGCTGCTGTGGCTCTTGGTGACATGGCACTGAATGAGAAATAATTACCTCAAACAGTCCATCTGACCAGTGACCCTCTGATGACCTGGCATCCCTGGCATTGCTTCTCCAGAATGGAAATGGGTACAGGCTGGCACAGCACACCAAAAAAATCAAACTCCTCTTCTCACCTCCCTCTTGCTCACATTTTTATCTTCTCCCAACACTTAAACTCAGTAGAGCTGAATTGCCCTATTTCAGCCCTGGATATGGAGAAACTCAGTGACCAGCAAGAAGGGTCAAAATGTTCTCAGTAGATACTGGGGAGAGAGAGGAGATAAATGGTACTGATGGAATATCTTGGACAGCTGGGCTGTGGTGCACAGCTAATGCCAGGCTGCAGGGAGAGTCTTGGGGCACAGTGCTTTGTTTGGGTGAATAAACCATGCATGTTCATGGAATATTAATTAATAATAAATGAACATGCATGAATTATTCATGCTCATAAAAGCAAATTTGCCCTGAAGGCATAACACAAGATAGGTTTTAAGAAGGTTTGTTTTTGTTGGTTTTTTTTAGCTAAGGGATGGATTTGTATAGGGCATAACTGATTGGTGGTAATTTGAATCCAAATGCAGTGTGACTGCTTCGGCCAAGCCAGTGTATCTCAGCACCCTGAACATCTCCTGCTTCCACTAATGCTATTTCAGTCATTCATTTGTCTCCCAGGGTGCATATAGGGACCTACTTGCTCTGTGTCCCATTTGACTCTGGCAGGCCAAAAGCAGTCCCTTGGGTTAACAGGGATAGATTTGTCCCTGCATGTTCGTTCTGCTGACAGATTTGTTCCACCAGTGCAGCGCAGATGTCTCATACATGATGCAGGACTCAGGTGAGATCTGAAGCAGTGAGCTGACGCAGGAAATGCTGCCTCTCTATTTAAACTCCAGGCTATGCTAAAAAGGCCAGCAGAACCTTTTGCTGTGCCAGTGTCTATCCTTCTGGACAGCACAATAAACCCCCATTAAGAAGGATTTAAATTAAAAAATGCTTTTGTGTCTTGGTGATGTGCCACACTGCCATAAGAGGCTGGAAGTTGTGCCTAACTTAGGAGTAATCTTGACTCATCTTTGGGCTTTACTTTGCCAAAGAAAAGATGGATGTCTGCAAGCACTACATGTAGGACAGGTGTCACTGTGGGACTGTCACCTTGTTCACTGTGCTCTGTAAATGCTGGGGCCAGGGGCATAATGTGTTGTAGCCATGCAAAGAAATATGCAAACATGTGCAGTATCTTTCTAAGGGCCCTGCTTTGTCACTGGTCTACAAAGTGAAATGCAATGTTTCTCTCCCCATCTGATGCCATTAAAGATTCTCAGGCTGGAGAGTTAAATCTAAGTTAGATCCTAACACAGTTAGAAACATAGCCCCCACCTGCCTACATCCCTGCACAAGTTTCATGTCAAGATATCCTGGCTTCTGATTAGGTGTGGGAAAACTGGGTAAGCTAGGTGTTGCTGCACTTGTCCAGAAGCTGCCTATTGATGGTGGGTAGTTTGTAGGTCTCCCTGGGAAGTAAAATCTCTCCAAAATATCATCCTGTTTCTCCCAGAAAAGGAGCTCTCTGGTTCGTTGTAGATGGATATCATGGTGATTGTGGCTGAAGCCCCTATTCTCCCTCCCTGGGCTGCTTGTGCACTCTCAGCCTTCTCATGTTTTGCACTTCTGCTCAAAAATTGCAGCTGGCTTCTGCAGTGCACCGTCCCTGCTCCACAAAGACACCATAGTTTGGCCAAAGTGTTGCCTCTGGGCAGTCAAATGTGGCCATGGTGTGTCAGTGAGCAGCTGGGGAAAGGGCTGACCACATCTCTGGAAAGCAGGTTAGGAACAGTGAAAGTGGAGAATGGTTTGGACATTTGCTGAGTGCTGCTGGATAGATCTTGTGGGCTGGCAGGATGGCAGGTGCACAGGAAAGGAGGTAGAGGGGCACACCACAAACATGGTGCTTGCCAGCCTCCCAGCCATCATTTCATGGGAAAACATCAGGGAACGTTAGAAATGGAGGAGAGATCCCCAGACACAGCTCAGGTCTGCTATGAATCTGGCCTCAAGCCATCAAAATAATCTTAAACTCCTTTTTATTTCCTTTCCTATATTTTTTTTCCCCAGAAGTGTGTGTTGGCTTCCTCAGCTAATAAAGAGCAGGGCCATAAACTCTGCTGCCTTTCTCTGGCAAGGCCATTCCCTTTGGTGAGCTGCTTCCTCCTGTCTTCATCTTCCCGTTATTACATTTTTAGTTTCTGCTTTTCCAGCAATCCTTCTCTGCTGAGCTGCTGTGGTTTGATCTCTTCTTTTTCTGATTCCACAACAAACATGTTTTAAAGCCTTTGCTCCTGGTCTGCAGACAGTTTTTCCAGGAAAAGTGCTTCATGTATTACAACTTAAAACATGGGTGGATTTTTTAGGATTTAACATCTTGGGAGCTAAGCCTTTGGTCTCCTCTTTCATATGGTCATGAAGGCAGACAAATGGGAATGATTTGTGTAATTTATATGTTAAGAAGTAATAATCTTCGCAACCATTTTATCCATCCAAATGCTTTTAACTTTGATCTTTCTGTTTTCTTGCAACACCTTGTATGTTTTTCAGACCTCTTCATCTTTCAGAGATAACCATCCCTGATGACTCCTTTGAGCGCTTTCCTCAGCTAAAGAGAAGCAGTGTCTGATTGCCACCACATCATCCATATATCTCCACGATTAACTGAGATACTTTTTGGTGTTTGGGGGGTAGGGCAGAGAAGGGACAAAGCTGTCTAGACCTTGAAAGCTGCTTTGTCCTTGCACAATGGTAATCTGAAGCCCTAGGTCTTGCTGTGTTTAGAAGTCAGTAGATTTACTAATTAACGTTCTCCACTCAATTAAAAAGCCCTTGATCTGAGCCTGTCAATAGATTTTCGGTATCTATAGAAATCTTGGCCTTGTGCTGAAAGATTTAGCAATTTCCTTCTCTTTCTTCAGCATAAGTCTCAGTAGGGATAAGATGTTGTTTGGCAAAATGGGCTTGGCTGCACTTCTGGGCTGTGTTGTGAGCCCCGCCGGGAGGCTGCAGCTGGGAACTGGGCTTAATTGCAATAATTTACTGGGCTGGGTAATTATCGGATTAAGGGTCAGTGCTGTAGTGCTGAGGGAAGGCATTGACAGAAGATGGGGTCTTGTCCCAAGAAGAATCTGGCAGGGCCAGTGCAAAAGCAGCAAAGGCATCTGTGATACCTCTTTTTGAAAGGTCCTCTGGCTTAGGTAACAAGGCAGCTACAGACTGGCATTTGCTTTACTGTATTTAGGCTATGAACAAAGAAGGTAAGAAGAGAAATATTTTTATTTCACCTTGTAACAGGGTAGAGACAGTCAGTGCTCTGTTGTCTTTCTTTCACCTCTTGCTATAAATACCTTTTTGAGAGAAGGATCTTCTCAGCCCACTTGGTTTGCATTTTAATTATTTTCTCTGTCTGGCACATTTCACCTGTTGAGCCGTCTACTGCTGTTGATGTTTTGTAAAGGCAGATGAAAACTTGAGCATCACTGTGAACTGGACATCCCAGTTTATGTTGGAAAATGCATATGAAAGTTTTCCTCATAAGAGAAAACCCTGAAGTGAAAACTGGATGAAGACAGTTTTTCCTAAGACCACTGCCACAGAATAATTCACTGATATCTTGAGCTGACCTAAATCCAGCACTTTATAGTGTTAGGATCTATTTCAGTGACTTTCTCAAGGGGTTTAGGCACATCTAGCCTCCAGTTAAAATCTTTGTTCTCTTGCAAGACCTTGCTGAAGTCGTGAACCTTAATAATCTCTAATCATGATCCTTTCCTGAGAGTCACTTTCATCATTGGTTGTCTCATTAGACCAACACCCTTTCTTCTTTGCAGGATGGAAACCCCTTATTAGTCCTGTGTGTGTGGCACATCTGGGTTTTGGAGTGTTGGGAAGTGACAATAGAACATGTGATGGGGAAGCTGACATGAAGAAGCCAATTCCTAAAGCCTGTCCTTGTTTGGCAGTACCATGGCAGAGCTCACTGGATAATGTTCTCTGCCCTTGCAACTGCCCCAGCTTGGTGTGAGCAGGAGCTGGAGATGAAGGGCCAGACAGGGCCAGGGAATGATCCTCTGTGGCTTGAAGGGAAGGCAGAGCTCAGGGACTGTCATGTCTCAGCTCTCACACCGATAGTGAAGGGGCAGGCGAGGTGCAAGCAGCACAGGCCTCTGCAACACGCTCCCCCTTCTGCTTCCTTCTTCAGCAGCCCAGATCTAAAGCCAGAGAAGTCATCAGCCCTGGGAGGCTATATGGTTTCACATCCAAAAACGCAGCTCAGATGCGATTCCGTTTCGCCTGCCACGTGTTTGTCTGCTTTTCCTAAACCCTCAAGTCTCTCGGTCGGAGCGGATGGGACTCGTCTCATCAAATTGGCATCCGCAGTGTCGGTGCTGACTTCAGCAGCAGTCACCCGGGGCTCCCGAAGGGTCTGCGGGGATGGAGCCAAGGCAGCCAGAGGAGTCCAGGCCATGATTCATCTCTTCTTAAACTAGATGTCTAAAATAGGTCTGGAAAGTTGTGCTCGGGAAGTGCCAATTTCTCTCGGCTGGCTGTGAAAGGAGCTGACGGTGATTAGCTCAACATCCCTGTTGAGGATATCTGTGTCTAGTCGGATGAATCCTACCCAGATGGCTTTTGGCTGTGTTTGTACACAGAGCTCAGCACAGGGGGGCCGTATCCTCAGTCACTGTGGATGTTACCCTGATATAAATAACACCACCAGCACGACTGAGGACACGTACTGTGCATCCCTCGTTATTCCAGCAAACACACATCTTATCATCTTCTGGGGTTCCACATGTATTTGTTAATGTGATAAGAATGGGGGGGTGGACGTGTGTGGGTGAGCGAGTGTAGAGTGTCCTGTATGAATAGGTTGAGATGGGCTGATATCATAAGGCAGCTCTTCTGCATCCTGATTGATTGAGGTGTTCTGTTTCCACATTAACTTGTAATAAAGTGCTCTCTGATGCCGATACGCATTCATCATGTGCAATTGTGGAGACTGTTTATAACTTAATTTACTCCGAGGTAATGATGATTATATCTAAATATTTATGGAGAGGTCAGTGCAAGTAAATTTCTCAGTAATTTTGTTTTGCTTTTCTTTTCTTTCTCTTTTCTTCAGCCGGCCAAATTATCTCAATGCTCCCCACAGACCTTCTGCTAATTCCTTTGTTTGCAGTGACAGTTAGTGGAGAAAGAAGGCTGATTAACTGCAGGCAGCCTCTGTGTTGAGCCAGCCAGCAGTCCAACCAGGGGTGCACGCCTCGTCTCTGCCTTTTATTTTAATTTTGACCTGAAGGAATGTCATGGGCCAGAGCTGTCTATTAGGATCTATCTGAACCGTGTGCATGTTTGTGTGAGCTAGCAATGCTAAGCAAAGCTTCCCACTAAAAGTGTTAAAATTGATACTTTCTGCAGATGTGAGAGTGGGGGGCATCTATGTGGCCCTGGCGGTTCATCTCACGATGATCTTCTTGGTGTAGACCATGGGTGATCATTTTTAGGGTGGGCTCAGTCAGGAAATCAAGTTATTTATGGCTTGTATTTGTTAATTTTGAGGTGTGGGCTACTTCCTCCATTCCTTCTGCTTGCTCCTTCTCTGTGCTCTTTTTCTCATGTGCTATAGTCCACTAAGGGGACCCCATCTCTTCTGGCAGGATTTAGCCCAGTGGGGCTCTGTAGATGATTCCCAGCCTGTCTGCTAATATTTAGGACTGACTGGAGCTGGAATTTTTCACCCAGGAATTTTTTGAGGCAGTGTGGAAAATGGACCATTTTGTTATCGCTGAGGGTATAGGAATTTCATGATATTGATATGAAACAGCTGAGGAGATGTTTCATTTTGATGTCTTATGAAAAACATCTGTGGCTCCCTGCTCTTCTTGGCTCTCCCTGATCCATATGCAGAGCTCCAATACATCACATTATTCCTTTCCTTCTCCTCCTTCAGCCATGTTTGTGTACTCGTGTGACCCTGAGGGCTGTGCTTTGTGCAGGAGATTTTGTCATTAGGCAAGCAATGAACCCCGAGAGTGTCCCTCAGGTGACTCAGGATATGGGATGCCTGGATCCTGGATGAGTGATGAACTTGGGAAGAAGATGGGTGCTTACATCCTCATTCCCATGAAGGTGGCACTGGGTAAGGTGGGTCTGTAGGATCTGATTGTGGCTGGATGTCTCTTGCTTTCTTGGACAGCAGCACAAGATGATTAATTTCTGCTCGAGTGTTGCAACCTCCCACCAGCCAATGGCAGGCTGTTGTCAGCTTTGGGGGCTGGCAGTGGCTGTGAGATGTGGCAGCTTTGGACCTAAATGGTCTGCAGAAAGATGCTGCAGTCTCCCCTTGAGTTTGGCCTCCACTGGTACTCTCATTGCTGCATTCTATCACGGAGTTGGCTTTAGAACTTACCCTCATCCAGTTTTAAGTACAGCTTCCATCCCTGGCATTAACTGCAAATATTTTCTTCTTTCCCTTTTTCCAGTTCTATTTTCCCTGGATGAGCAGGAGAGGCCCAGCAGCCATGCCTTCCTGGGTGAGGACCACTGCCTTTTGTCCTCACCCTGTGCAGCACCACAGCAGAGGGATGCCCAAGCTCTGTGACTGCTGATAAGTGATTGCTCCATGCATCTATTGGTGATTTGGTGTTGAGGATGTATTTTCAGATGTTCCTCAGAACATTTGATCATCCAGCTGTGGCCCTCAGCTGCCTGGATCCAGCTGGAAAAAGACCTGTCATGCAGTTTAGTCTTTATGGCATGGAGAAAGACAATTGTATAAATCCACTGTCAGCCTGAATCAAATGCTAGAACAGAGAAAAGATATTGAAATATATTGAGCCACAGAGGAAAAAAAATTATAAGTGCAATCTGCTCCATTAAAGATTTCATAGGCCGTTACTTTTACAGTGCAATTAGCTGAGTGACTCTGGTGCTGTTGGAAGCCAGAGCAGTGGATAATCAAGGGCAGAAATGCCTGTGCAGGTACATCTGCAGAAAACCTTCAGGTTTGAGCTGCTTCTCACGTGTTCCAAGTCACCAACTGTTGATCCCTTCCCTTCAGCTTCACTTTTCTCCTTTGCTTGTGTTTCCTGCCACAACCCCAACAAGCCCCAGCCCCTGTGCCTTGATGTCTTTGTTGCCTGTGCAGCTGCAGTGGGACAGGGGCACAATGGGACCTGTCAGTGCTGGGGAGGGGGGTGGGGGCTGCTGCAGAGGGGGCTTTTGTCAGCAGGGAGTGTTTGCTACCTTTGATGCCAATCATTTCGGAAGAGTTGATGCTGACATGGAAAGCAGCGAGAGGGCTTTTCATGGGAATTCTGATGGAGAGAAAGGGATCCTGGGAGCCACATAAGCACGTTTCCATGGCTGAGTGCTGCGTAGCAAGTTTGTGGTTTCTTTTTAATGCAAACTGATGGCCATTTTTCCACTGCAATACTAGAGGGAAACGGCTTTTTTCTTTGATAAAGGGTCTGATTCTGGTCTTGCTTGCACCAGACATGTAGGAGGGAGGCATCAAGGCACAGGCTTTCCTTGTGCAGACAAATGTTTGGGGTTATTTTTTTGTATTTCATCATGAGGACTCTAAGCCATGAGATTTACATCAAAGCAATAAGGAGGTTTCACCACCTAGTGTTTGACACTTGAGCACCCTGGTTGTGTGCTTATGTCCAAAGGCTCAAGTCTGCCAAGCCTTAGAGATCTGGAGCAGGCAAGGGGAAACTTCACTCAGTGAAAGCTGCAGAAGAATGGAAAGCCTAGACCCCAAGTTTTACATCTGCTGTCTCTGGTCTGGCAGCTGAAGGAATGCCTTTGGCTTGTGCAGTTGTGCAGCATGGGAGGTGAGCTCTGTGAGAGGACACGCTCGGTGGGAGCATGAGTCAGGCCTGCATTTAAATGCATGTCAATGAGCAGCCAACTCCATGATTGATTTGACAGCAAGCCCCGTGAAAGGCACTAGGAGCTTTCTGCCCCCACCCCAAAGCCTGGAGTTCAGTGTCATACAACTGCATGACAATCACTAATGAGAAAAAAAAATGTTCTTATTCCTTCTCACTGAAAAAGATGGATTTCCTTAAAAGCCAGACCCCGACATTTCAGTGAACTCTAGTTGAAGGCAAAGAATGTGCATTGTTTTTACACAGATGTAAAAAAAAAAATAATAAAAGATCTGCTTTTCAAGCCAATCTCACAATTTCCAAACCTGGCTCATGGTTTTTCTCATGCTTCATGATGACAATGCCAAGTCTCTGTTGTCAGACTGCTAAAAAAGCTCATTCAGTTTCACCAAAATACCAAAGAAATGAGCAAAATCAGATTGGTCTCCACAGTTTGGATGGAGTTTATGGCTCTTGTTCTGATGCTATGCCTTAGAAGAAACAGCAAAGGCAGGAGGCTGAGATTCAACATGTCCTGCTTGTCTTTCTTCTGTGGCCATGCACAGGGCTCTCTTATCTTTCCTCTCTCCTAAAGTATCTCCTCACAACACACTGCTTACCAGAAATGACTCATAATTCAAGATAATTCATTTCTCAGCATGAAGCCACATTGCAAAATACAGACTGCCCTGATGTTACTGGTTCTGCACAAGAGCTCTACCCCGAGGCTTTCCCTTCACTGCCGGTGCTTCTGCTCCCTGGACATTTCCACACCATTTCAAAAATGAAGTTGTTCTCCTCCAGGAAAGGAGAATTCCAGCATCCAGGTCCAGCTCTCTTGTGTAAAAGATTTCTTAGCTAAGTTTTAGACTCACTTTTGGAAATGTGGTGGACTCCCCAGAATGCAAAAGGTGTGTTTTCTTTCTAGGTTATTTCACCATCACTGCTCACAAATCCTGTGCTGCTTGGGTGCCCTTTGCTATTTTGGATCAGACGACTGCCCAGGGCTCCCAGAAACAGCCTGGAAGGAGCCTGGGGTGAAAGCAGGACCCCAAATCCCATCCTGGAAGTGAATTAGTAATGCTGCTAATTTGTTAGCACTCAAAGGGTTCTGGAGAGAAAAAGGATAATTCTTCTCCCCAGGTCAGGAGTTACTGCAGTGTATGGGTGGCTGTTGCTCTGTCAGCTGTGGAGTAATACTGGAAAATCCAGGCACCTGCACCTGGTAGTGGGATGGGGCTAAAGTCCATCAGACCCCTGCCTGAGGTCCTGCCTTGTATAAAATCCTCATTGTGGTGCTGTGTTCCTCTACATACAGGCACTGTTGTGCTCCCTGCCTGTTATTTGCAGAGGATTCTGGTAACCAGAGGCTTAAGATAAATCGGTTTTTTTGTTGTTGTTGCTATCACTGTGGGCAGCCTGGTACTGCTGAACTGTGGCCAAGGTCTCCAGTCCAGCATATTCTGCTGCCTCCTACAGCTCTGCTGGAAATCAGCTGTCAGGCCAGATGTTTAGCAACCATTTTTCCTAGTAGGAAATTAGTCCCTATCAAGTAGCAGGTGGCATTTTCTCTCCTTGCTGTACAGTCAAAGGCTTTGGGGACTGAACATCCTCATCCTCTCTCACCTACAGCTATTTCCAAGGGGCAGCAGCATGGAACCAGCACCAGCAAAGCCTATTACTTAGAAGAACAGAGAGGAAATGAAGGTAAGAAAAATAAGTGTCTCTAATGGACCCAGACCAACAGCAGAACATCCATGAAATTGTAATTTACAGAGACTTTGGCTTTTACAAATACTGTCTCAAACAATGAGGGACATCTATTTTCTGTTGTAGGCACTGGAGCATCTCTCTTTAATGTTAAAAAAGCTGTGCACACCTGGGGAGAGGGATGTGAGGGCAAATGTGCCAGACAGGTGATGCAGCTTTGCTCTCCCAGCTGCTGCTGCAGAGATGTGTGGGGAGTGGGAGGGCACTCCTTGCAGAGGGTTTTGGTTGCAGCTCCAGCTCCAGCAGCGAGCACATGTGAGATCCATAGGTGTGATTCCCCGCTGGTGTGCACCTGGCATCTGCTTTACCTGTGCCAAGCACAGCCCCTGCCAGGGCTGGCTCCTGAAGCAGCAGAGGTGTTGCTTAGCAGGGACTAAAGCTGCTGCCTTCCACAGGTTTAGGGTGTGAAGGAGAAGAAAACATGCTTTGAGGACTCCCCAGGGAGCAGACTTAGTAGCTGAGGTCCCTGGGGGATGCTAGATCCCAGATACCTACTTATCCCTAAGAGTCTGTGTGCAAGAGAGCTTACAGTTTTCCCTGGAGATTTGCAACTTCTGCTGGTTTCCCCAACATACAATATTGGCTTGACAACTGTAGCTAACTTCTGGTTCCACTTGCTTTTCCTGTTAGCTGGGAGTGTTTTGAGCAGACCTCGTTTATGTCTGCAGAAGTGAGGAAGGTCAAAGGCAAGCCAGGAATGGCCCCAGTTGCCAGTCAGAGCTTGAGGCAGGGTTTGTGGGGAAAACTCTGTGTGAGTAACCCTCAGCTGGAGAGTGCTGAGGGGATTTCTGTATGGGTGTGTCACATGTGTTTTTATGGCCAGAGCTGCTCTGTTTGCCTGGTGGGAGCGTGGACACAGGTGAGTGTTTGCATCTGCCTGTGGGCACCCAGCAGGTTATCATGTTACCTCGCTTATCAGTTCTGCCTTTTAGTGGTTAAATACCTCCCAGATCAGGTCAGACTGTGCAGAAATGAACCATATTTCAAAGTTTTGGGATAGACCAAAGGGTTTGGGTACTCTGGTAGCAGAGGCTCTGATGCAAGACAAGCTGAAAGCCTGTCCCCTTGGGGTATGCCCAAATGTCAGAACCCTCACTGGGCTCTCCAGGCACTGCTCCAGCTTTATGCCAGATGTCTCCTACCTTCCCTGCAGGGTCAGCATGTAACCAGTGACTCCATGTGATCCTTGGCTCTGCCACAAAATGTCCCCCCGGGTCAGAGGGTGACTTCTGAGGCCGCTGGCAGAGCAGACTCCTTGAGGAGCCCTGGTGTGTCCTGGTTTGCAGTGATGCTGCAAACCATAAAGATACCCTGGCCCTCACCTGAACTGCAAAGGGTCTGGTTTCCAGTTGGATGCAGAGACAGACTTTAAAAAGGCATCAATCAGGATATCTCTGATTCTCACAGGCTGCCACCCTATGGCTTGTACTGACTGACTCTGGTCACAGCTCTCCTGAAGCATCTTTGGGGTCCCTGAGACCAAATGTGTGTTCCCAGGGACTACTGGCTGCAACCAATGTGCAGGATTTCGGTAGGGCATTGACAGAAGCACAGTGGAGCTGACAAAGAGTGGGAGCAGCCCTGGCCCCATGGTGTTTGATTGGCGTGTTCTTGTTTTGGGTTCCTGTGGGGGAAGGATGGGGAATGTGCCTGCTGGTGACTTGGGCTGTCAGTTGTGACTGAGGGCTGTTTTGAGGCAGATAATCAGCAGAAACCCACAGCACAAGACCAGGAGAAATGGGGTCTGAAACCCTCTGTGTGGTGCAAAGACATCAGGACCCAAGAAGAGCTAAAACCTTGTGCTTGCGTGCTGTCTGCTGGAGGTAGAAAATGCAAAACAAGACAAAAAACTCCAACCAAATCCTCACCTGGTGCCAGCAGCATCCTGGTGTCAGCTGAGGCTCAGCCCTGTGCTGGCGCCTGTCCTTGCAGGCAGCTGTGGAGGGGGAGCAGTGTTGGACAGCAGAGCTGCTCCTCTCTCTCCTTCCTCCCCATCCTTCCCAGCCCCCTTCTTTACGGGGTTAATTTTATTTTTTCCTCCAGGGGTTTAGGAACAGCCAGCTGAAATGCGCAGGCCAGCTGCCTGCCGGTGGCAGCAGGAAAACAGGCAGACAAAGCAGATGGACGCAGCAGGGGTGAGGGAAGGAGCACTGTCTTCAGCGGGCCATGGGCACCACGAAAGAGTAAACAGCTCTCCAAAGGGAGCCGGGAGCTAACTCCAAACCCCATCCTCTCCCAAGTATTCAATCACAGCACATTAACAAGAACGCCTGGACTGCTGGGGGAGAGTAAACAATAAGAGGCCATGCTGGCAAGAGAGTGGGAAAAGCAGAGCCCCCTCCAGCTAATATTTATTGAAAAGGGTGTAAAAAGTGGCTTGCGGCTCAGCGTGCTGTCAGCGAGCTGCAGCCTGTGCTGCTGCTCATCTCCTTTCGGGACGAGCGCCCTTTCCTCTCCTCATCCCTGTGCGTGCAGGGGATTTATTTGAGAGGAAAGAACAAAGGAAATCCAGAAGCTGGAGGTGAATCCACTGTCCCCTCCTCCTGAACTGGCTGCAACCTCACTTCCCAAACCTGGGCTGGGTCTGGCATTTGGGGACTCGACTGCTCCGACACAGGAGCCGCTCGGCCGTGCTGCCACCCAAGCGAGCTGCTCCGACACGGGAGGGGGGAATTGTGTTTGGGGGACCAGGGCTATTGTTTAGCAGCAGGAGGGGGTGATTCTTCTCCCGTTCGTGCCAGCGTGACTTCCTTGATTTTGCTGGAGCGGCTCCTGATTTATGCCCAGGAGCTGGATCCCGCTCGCCAGGCGTTGCTCTTTCATCTGCGACATTGCAGTGAAGTTTGTTTACAAAGGTTTTGGCACGGCCACAGATTCCTTCTCCCCTTCCCCCCCGCCTTCCTCCTAATCAGCTGCAGTTTTCTCTCTCCTTTGGCTCCCACTGAAAAACTGATTGACCTTTCTGAGCCGTGGCTGACACATGAACCATGCAAAATCCTTTCTGCTCCCTCAGCCCCGCGCTTGTTTGGGAACCCAGCCGCCTGCAGCAGCCCGAATGGGTGGCCTCAGGCAAATGAGTTTGCTGCCTTTTGGGAACCTCTTTGCCTTTAATATTGGGCATCCTTGACATTGGTTGAATGTGTGTTTTGTGGCTCAGCCGCCCCAGTGCTCTTTGCAAACAATGATGACATTGCTAAAAATGTGCCTCTGACATGTGCTGAGTCCCAGGTTGCCTCTAAAATCGACCCATTTAAGCAAAACTGAATTTCAAGGCAGAATATGAAAACTTCTGGCCCAGTGGCCCCCTTGATCCCAGCAGGGCGTATCCACATGGAAAGTGCACAAAGACAATTTAATTCTTTTCGGGACCAAACTCGGCAGAGCCCTTCCATGAGAAGCCAGCCTGAACTTATGTTTTAGACATGGGGTAAAAGTTGCCCATGTTTGCCCTGCTGGGCTACGAAAAATCTAATGAGAGCCATGAATTTTCCATAAATATGCTTAAATGGTTTTTTCTTTCTATATTTCTTGATGGTAAAGAAGCATGGGGGAAGAGGTGGTCTGGTGTTCTGGCTACTTTATCTTTGCAGCAGTTCCCACAGGCTCAGTGTCCAGTGATATTGGGCCTAAACACTTTTTTACACATTCTTGAGCACACGTTGGACCTTATCCCTTTTACCATATTTCAGTGGTGGTTCAGCTTTCTGTTGTGCTACTTGTTTGTATTGAGAGAGTGAGGTTCAGAAGCAGCTTTCCACTGCTGGTAGAAATTGAGTTGTTTTTGAGGCAGGCCAGCTTCTGTAGAGGCCTTTTGCTCTCTGCCTTGTGTTTGAAAAGCTGGAATTGGAGGCAGGTGAAAATATAATCTAGATGTTTTCTTGCTGTTGCCTAAAGCAGAGTTTTCTTGTGCTAACTGGTGTGTATTACATACCTTGGTGAAATCTGAGTGTCGCTCACCTTGTCCAACACAAATCTGAGGAAATAGAAACAATAATTTGTAGCACACACAAGGACAGAGCTCTGAGAAAACTGCCAAGGCAACCAGGGATGAGTCAAAGAGTGAAGGCTTCTCTGGTTCTGGAAGCAAGACATTTCCATTTCCACAAAAAGACAGCAAATTGTCCAAAAACCCTGCACAGTGATCACACAAGCTGAGCCTCCTTGGACTCGAAATGTAAAGCACAAGGGTCCCATGGGGCACCCAAATGTGTGTGGCCTGTATTTATCCAGGAGAGGTCTCCTTGATACACCCCAAATGATCTGTACTCAGGTCATGGGTGCCAGCAGAAGGCTTTCACTGGACTCGAGGAGAGCACCGATGTAACTTAACAAGAGGATCTCCCTCTCTTTTTCAGGGAGAGATGAGTCCTCAAACCAAGTAAAAAATAAAAGTGTTTTCTTCTCTTATCCCTCCTACGATTAAATTCCTCTGAGGGTAGGCTTCACTTTTCCCTGGGAAATACATCAATTTGATTTTCTTCCTCCAAGGATAAGTGACTGAATGACACCAGCACCCAATTCTCCCCCAATTTTGGCTGCCTCTGTGTGCTAGGGGAGTACAGTTAAAAGGAGCTCTGCTTTGTTTCAGTCATTCTAGGCATGCTCATTTTACTTCTCATGCTTCCTTCCACTCTGGTAATTTTTTTTCCCCCCAAAATATCCTTTTCTTCACCAAGAGCTGGTGCTGCTGGGTTGTGCCTCTAGCAGCTGAGTGTGCCCCAGCATCTGTCCTGGGCAGTCTGTCCCTGCCATGCTGATTCCCCCATCAGAATAAAATTATGGAAAGCAGCAGCAGAGCCCAAGTGTTTGGACCCTGCTGGAGGGAAGTTGCAGGGGGATGCAAGTGTTGAAAAATTTGACATCCAGAACCGATGGTGGCACAGCCCTGACATGGTGAACAGGACCAGTCAGCAATGGGAAGCTTTCCTCAAGGGCAGTAAATATTCAGCCCACCATCTTCTCTGGGCAGCAATTGAATGAGGTAGGCTCCAAGAGTATCCTGGAGCTTTCAGCATGCTGCACTGGTATTCACATTGTACCATTTCATCTCAGCCTGGGCTTTAACCCTTTTGAGGACGTTTCTTCTTTCACCCCATGTTTTGGGATGTTGCATGGGTTTATCAGGCAGAGTCATATAAGTCATGCTGCTCCTTCCCTGCAGGCAGGAAGAAGAGGAGGGGGATCATTTTGAGGAAACCTCAAGGTCACTTTTCTTTTTTCCTCATGCCAGTGTCCCACCACTTGGATAACATGGCTGGAAAATCCAAGTGGAGCAATGATCTCAGCTTCTTGCAGCTCTGATCGTGGTCTGCAGTCCCTCCTGATGCCCTCCACGGTCTCCAGGAACAGATTCACCCCAGCCCAAGGTGTCACTGACCCTGTGGATGTTGATGTAGATCCCAACTGAGGGGAAGAGCTCCTGGGGCTTGTTGATGTGAATTGAGAGTCAGTCTTGTGCTGCACAGTGCTGCTGTAGAGGCTTTGGCAACATCCACATAGGTCAATGGGATCCTTTGGAGGGCATCAAGGGATCTTTATCTTTGGCCTTAGTGATTTAAGAATCCTGTCCTTGTCTCCATGGCTCTTAATTTCATAAGATTGGATGTTTTATGGATTTAGGGTATGTTTGTGCCCTCCAGAGGTCTACCAGGAGGCACCCAAGGCAGGAGGGAAGGAGTCTGCTCACTCCCCTGGGATACAGCCAGTGCTGGATACCACAGTGGCCCCAAAGAGTTACAGAGGGAAGGCAGCTGTGGGCTGGAAAACAGGGGCTGAGGAGCACTCTGTGCCCATGGTTGTCTGGGAGAGATCTGTCAGCCCAAAACAGGCATGTTACCATTTTAAGAGCAAGAGCTTTCCAGTCTGTAGTTAGGGATGTTGTGAAGTTTCCTTACTTAAGGACTGTGGAGTGTTTTGGGGTCCTTGAAAGAGAGACTTTTTCTGCAGCCAGTCCTACACCCTGGTGTGTTCTCTCAAATGCTGTTTGCCAGAAAATTGCCTGGATTTGAAATTCAGGTGAGCTGTTGGATGAAAAAATACTCTTCCTCATGCTGCTGTGACCTCTGAGGTGGCTGGTTTATGTTTTAGAGACATCACTGTTCCCCTTGGGAATGGTGTCTTGCTCTGTTTTTTGCTCTAAGGAGGTAGCTCTTTTCATGTTTATCTTTGATTCAAGCATTGTAAGGAGCAATCCCCCGCACTTATGCGCTTCATTGTATTCTGGCCATGAGAGATTCTCCCCTACTGTTTGTAGCTCTCTTTTCAGTGCAGCTAGTAAAATATTTGAACAGAAAAAAAAAAAAAAAGGAAAAAAAAAGAAAAATAGAAAAAAAAAAAGACATACAACAGCCTCCAGCACTGAGAGGATAAAACAAGATGTAAGCTGTAAGCAGAGGGCTGGCTGTGGTTAATGCACAGGGCTGGGAGGCCTCAGATGGACCATGGCCTCTCTTTGCTGCTCCTCTTCTGACTTCTGCTGTGCCTTTGTCTCATTTACTTGACCATCTCCTGTTGCAGCTCTGGGGCCTTTAACACACCCCATGCTTTCTTCCTGGAAAACCCATGCAAAAGCAGGGTGACAGAGATCTGAGGTCTGTGTTGGGAGGGATGGTGTTGTTTGTTGGTTCAGCTGATGACAGATGAAGTACTGGTGGAAGAGTTCAGACAGCCTTTTGGAGTGGTGGAGCATGTGAGAGGCTGTGCACAAGCAGCCTCCAGAGGCAAACAAATCAGGAATTTTCCCCACTTCAGACTTTTTTGCCCCTTGCTGGCCAAGGGAAGAGTTGGGAGGCAGTTAGCCTACAGGTATCAAGATATTTTGAAGCATGAGCTGTTGTCAGTGTCAGGATTCACACTTGCTGGACACATTTGTGGGAGTTGTTTTCAGTGTGTTTGCACATCCATACATCCATTGAAGCCCCAGCCAGGCTGAGGTCTCTTTCCCTTCTGAATATTTGGGGAAAAGGCAGTTTTCAAGACATCTCTCTGCCTTGTTTTAATGCTGAGGGAAGCTCTTTTGCACAAGGTGGTTGCAAGCAATGGCTCCTCTGCTGAAAAAAAGAAGTTAAATCTCAATGGGCTGTAGCAGGCCCATTGCAACAGTGTGCTAAAGGGTCTCAAGGTTAACTTTGTCCTTCAGAAACCTGCTGTGAATTCAAAACTGAGCCAAACTGGCATGATGGGGCATCATAGGGATCAGTGTTTGGAAAAGTGGAAACTCACTGTGATAGTGATCATGGGGTGGTGTGAGGAGAGGCTTCCAGCAGCATCTGGTGCAGTCCAGGTAACTCCAGGTAATTAAAAAAAAATCCCCAGGTTTTGGAGGGTTTTTTTAAACTTCTGGGACATAATGGCATGTTTGGAAATGGGAAAAAAAAGTGAATATTTACATAAATAAATAAATGTTTCTCTGTGGGAGAGGGACAGAGTGAGCTGTGAATTAATGATCTGCTTTTAATTTGTCCTTTCATTGGGATCAATGAAAATGTCAGAATGATTGAGGTATATGTGCTCACAGGAAAGATGTGAGCCCAAGAGAACAACATCAGGCCTATTTTTAATATATTTTTTTCATGAAGAAGATGCTTCCCTTCATCTCTAATACCAGAAATGTGATAGCAAAAGAAAGAGAAAGCAAAAGGGCAGCCTGAAATTTACCCCTCTTTGGGAGCTGGTCTGAAGGTGTTGATCCCTTGAAAGTCAGGTTATTTATCCTGCACTGCTGTGTTTGCCATGAGTAAATTTCTCAGGAAGCCAGGACAATGCCCATGTCCCATCAGAGCCTTGAAGCCCACCATCCCTGGGCTGGCAGCTGCCCTTGGTGCAGGATTCAGCCTCCCTGGTGCTGTCAGACGCCGTTCTGCTGGCTGCAGATGTGTGCTGTTTGCCTGTGCTGGGAGGTTCAGGGCTGGATGTGTTTCAGGACACCAGGGGGACAATGAGACACTCATGTTTCTGAAGATCCTGATTTGAAAAGGCTGGTGAATGTGAAAAGCTGGAATTAATGTATTGGAGGCAAAGCCAGCCTCTACAGCCAGATTTGAATTCTGATTACTGGGTATTGATGTTTGATCCCCACAGCCACATCTAGATGTGCAGGACAACATTAACCTTGGCTCTGCACAGGCTTGTCACATTTCCCACTGTGGGGCCAAAAGGACTAATGAGGTTTTCAGTGTAATGAAGCTTCTTGAGGGTTTTCTTCAAGAGTGAGCAGTTTAGTCAACTTCATACTTAGATTCACAGCTAAAATGGGCTCCTTGTTTCAGCCAAAAAGGAAAAAAAAAGGTATTTCTGAGTCTTGGCAATGCTGAGGCTTAAGGAAGCTCCCCTTTTGGCTGCTCACTTGGTGCTTGTATTCATCATCTATAAGTCAAGTTTTTAAGGGTTTAGCAGCCTACAGGAGGGACCTGGCTGGAAACAGAGCCTGAGGTTGTAGACTCCTTTGTGCATCCCCCATCCTGATGGAGGCTCTGGAGCAGCCCCATGACAGGAAGAATGTGTCTGCAAACTGCCAGGCGTGCCTTGGCCTAATTAAATATTCATTGTGACAAAGTGCCACAAACACAGGGGAGTTTCCAGCGATTGCTTCACCCCAGGTAACAAACCGAAGCTGGCTCGCTCCGTGGGGCTCCCACGATGCATTTCCTTCCTCCCTCCGCACTCACTGCTCAGCTATCTCAGCCTCTTGTTCCTTGTAATGAACAGGGAAAGATCAAGCTGGGCTCTTTTATTTCATGGCTGCATTTTCTTGGTGCATCTATCCCCACAAATACTTTTATTTTTTTGTCTCATGAGGGCCTGATTATTGCATCCCACCCTCTGTTCTGCAGACTCTGGCTTTGAGTTGAGGTCTCCTCCAGGTGGGTCAGCTGCCAGACTGGACCTAGAACCTCTCTCTTCTTTCTGCACCTTGGCTCAGGCTGTGTTTTTGTGACAGAAAACTTCTCATTCTCAACACTCCCAGACATGAGCAATGCGACTGTGCTGCTGCCAGCAAACACAGCCCCCAGCAGGAGCTTTTATGACAGTATCACCTCAGCTCTTGCCACTTACCCAGCCCTGTGGTGTTGTCTCAGGAACTGACCTCATCTTTTCCTGATTTTGAGCTCACAATGTGTGGCACGGGGCACAAACGTGCACAGCACTGATGGTTGTGAAACCTTGGTAGCCTGGTGAGCTCATCCTGTGTGAAACCTCTCATCAGCCTGTCCTCATTCACCAATGTCCTGTGTCAGGGACCACGAGCTTCCCAGGTGGTCTCAGCAGACACAGGTTTTAGCCAAAATAAGGGTCACTCTTACACATACCTGAAAATAGAAGGGGAAGGGCTGAGGGTCAGGCTCCTGGCTTCAAGTTGCATTTCTTTTCTCTTTTAAGATGAATATGCTTTGTGGGGAAGGCATCAAGCTGGACTATCCTCCAGGCCAGCTTAATTCCCATCCCACATCCTGACCAGTTCTTATTCAGGGCAGATGCAAAAAAACCCTGCTGTTAGGGAACAACTTAATCACAAAGAAACTTTTCTACAAAATCCATGTTTTGCTTTCTTCTCATTCCCCCATCCCTCCAAGGAAGGAGTTTTATATCCCTGATGACCTGCTAGGGCTTTTTTAACTCCTTGCTTTTATTACTCCTGCGGCTCAGAGAATCATAGAAGAGTTTGGGCTACAAGGGATTTTTAAAGGTCACCTAGTCCAAGCCCCCTGCAATGAGCAGGGACATCTTCACCTAGATCATTGTTATTATTGAAATGTCCAAACCTGCCCTGAAGATGTGGCTTGTAGAGATGTACTAGTGCAGTGAACTGCACAGGAAAATTATGCATTATGTCAAATTTGGAGCAGAAATCATTCAGCAAGCTGATTTTTAGTGACTTTATTTCTTTAGTTTACCAGCTGATTATTTAGCCATCTTCACCAGATAGTTGTCTCAGTGAAATGAGAACTCACCCACATTCAGGATAAAATCACAGTTTGTTTTGGTTTATATTTTAGGTTTGGAATTGTCAGGTTGTCTCTGGTGGAGGATGTGTGTGCTTGTTTTATTTTGTGTGTGTGCCATCCCTGCATATGTTTTGGATTGGTTCAGGAGCTGAAATAGCAAAACAAGCTTTTCTTTATGCAAAAATGGAAATGAAATGATCAAACAGCTGAGACAGGAGCTATGTGTAATGCTTTATGTTTTACTGATTATTTAGTAGATATCAATAGCAGTAATCATGATTACTATGACTATTTCTGCTGTTACTTTTCCCATCACTCCAGAGTTTTTCTAAGTTCGCAAAACATTTTGATAGCTCATTCCTGTTTGTTTTCCACCCATTAAGGGTGTTTTAAACTCTGCTGCAATCTGCCTGCAGGCTGTGGCAAGCTGAAGGCAGTGGTTCATGCAGTGCAGGAATCCAGGATGCCTGCACAGAGGTGGCACTGGGTATGCTGCTTGCTCTTACCCTGCCTCTGTGGAAGTGAGCATTTTACTGATGATTAGCTACCAGGGAGCATCCCAAAGTCCTTTAGGTGAATATCTGGTCACAGGGATGCTCTGATTTTTGGGCTAGGGATGCTAAGGCTCAGGAATGCAACAGAGCTTGATTGGCAGGTTCTAGCAGGGGGAAACTGAGGCCTAAGGGATGGTTGTTGACAACAAAGGGCAACTTCAGAGAAAGTCCTGCACATAAGAAGGCATGGGTAAATAAGGGAAGGGACCTGCATAAATCCATGTCTTTTTGCAATTTCAGCCATTAGAAGCTGTGGAAATGCAGGGTGGAAATCATTTTAGGCAACTAGGCTTCTTGCAGCTGCACAGCTAAGTGAGTTATGAAAAGGTAAAAAAATGCCAAATCAAAAGTTTTCAAGCTCTATATTTTTGGATGGGGCTTTGCTGATCTCTCTGGGAGATATTTTTTCCCCCTGAATTTGGCAGAGTTAGCATGACAGAAGCTAAGATGATACATATGTTTTATAACTAGCTCACATTGTGAGTTTAAAATCAGTTTGTCAATGTCTCTTCTCCTTTCTCACTTTTCATGTTCTCTGTATGTGCTGCTGCTCTTCACAAAAAAGTTCTGCAGCCCCAGTTGAGGAATTGGATGTAATTTTTTTGAGGGAACGGCAGTGACATTTTGTTTGGACAGGACTGGCATTCTTGCAGTTCAGATGGCCAAGAGAAAATGACAATCAGACAAGGTCTTTTTCCTCCACATCATTTCTCAAATCCTGGCTGTGGTTGCAAAAGCTTTTATTTAGAAGAAAATTAACTTTAAGAGAGGAATTACTGCAGCTAAGTTTGATTAGGCAGAGCAAAATGCCTAGGATAGTTCATGGAGCATTTGGATATAACAGAGACTCTGAGAAACACTAGCTTCTGCTCCCCCAGAGGTGCTGGCCACTGCAGCTGTGTTGACTGGATGTATCACGGGGCAGAAAAGCCACATGCATTCAAATCTTCAAACATCCCATAGCTAAAGGTTCACAGTATCCTATATTTGTGCACTGGACAATGGGATATATCAGGGTAAAGTCTAAGACTGTAGATGGGGAAAGGTTGCCCCACACATAGCTCTTGCTTTAGCTTCTCAAAAGTGAGCATTTTCCCAGTGAATCCAAAGTCTGCACATGAGGTATAAACCTGGAACTGAACCTCTCTTCTTGGCATACTGGCAAGCTCAGGGATGGGATTAAAAATATACAGCGCTGGTTTAGGATGTTGGTTCATGCTTGCTTGGTGTTACTTTACTGACTTCCATGAAGCTAAGCTGAATTAGATCTACTGAAGCCAAATCCATCTAATTTTCTCCCCTTGCTTCTTACCTTCAGGCTTGATGTATTATGTCTGGAAGCAAACAGTTAGAATAAGATGCATTTGTTAGAGTGTGTCTTTTCATTATCCAGACAGAAGGAAGAGGCAGTTGACAAAGTTTCAGCAGACGGTGCATAGTTGTTGTTTATGTTAAACAAAACAAGAATGTGCAGCATTCAGGGGTATAAACAGCATGACAGCAATAAGCATAAAACATAAGATTGGAAGCAGATTTCACTTTCAGGCCTTGGGGAGCAGATGGATCTGAGATCATTGTGCATTTGTGTACAACTCCAAGACCTATATAAACTCATTTATTCCCTGTGTCTATGTGTTTTACAAGAGTCGAATGTAGCACAGCTACAAATGGATGCAGCTCCATTGAACATAATGGGCTGGACCCAAGCACCCAGATCTGTCTCCTAAACTGCTCCAACAATACTAAAAGGATTGAGAGATGCTTTAGTTTTGCGAGCAGAGATTGCCTTGTCATCTTAATGTTCAGGTGGCATAAAGATGAGGCAGCCCCTATTTGCACAGGCTGGAGGGAGCTGAATGTGTGAGGAGTCACAGCTGGTGGGGTTTAGACTTGCTGAACTTGCACAGAAGCTGTTTTCCTCCCCATCTTATATCGATATGGTATATAGATATAGAAGAAGTCCTGAACTTTTCCCTTGATTGCTGTTTTCTTAACTCCCAACCCCCGAATTCCCATCCCAGATCTTGCAGCAGGGTGAACACAGCTGTAAAAGATGTGGTTCAAACAATGGAGTTGCATCTGTTTGTATATGTGTGGTTCAGGACTGATGCTGTAAGTTAGAGAGGAAACCAAGCCCACCCTCTGTACATTGGTGGAGATAAAGTCTTAATTTCTCAGTTTCAGTGGGCGAACTGGATCAGTTCAAAAGCTGCAGTGATTTAGTACTTACAGAGGCAGGACCACACGGGATGCCTATTATTTATGGCCCTGATTCCACAGCAGATCCATGTCATTGAAGTGAAGGACATAATGAGGGATTTCAGGCCCAAGCAGAGACTATCCAAGCAGGTGGGAAAGTGACAGGCCAGCATCCAGCCTTCTGAGCACAGACCAAAGCGAAGCTGTTTTAAATAGCAACAATGGCCCTAATCCCCCGGCAGGATGGAGAGATGCAGATTGGTAAAGGGAAGAAAGGGAAAAAAAATAGCAACCGCATCAAGTGTGTGCATGTGAGAATCTCTTTCATGATGCATTAATAGGATGCACTGAATAGGAAGAAGAGACCCTGGAGTGTGTTTAAAACTGATTCCTGGTATAATATGAAGCACTGTAAATGAAGCGCTGTACAAAAGAAATATAATAAAAATATATCACTGCAGTCAGTACCACTGCCTGGGTCAGTGTTTAACCACGTCAGGGCTCACCATTAACTCAGAGACAGAATAAGAGGGGCAAACAAGATGACAGTGATGCCTTACCCCGTTCTTAAAATTAAAACCAAAGCACAGTTTATGGGGAAAAGGGGTTTTTACCTCGGTATTTATTTCAGGATCCTGGGGTACAGCACTTGGTCCAGGTGGAATGCCCTAAAATGCCTGCATGCCCCATCACACCGAAATACACACAATTATAGGCCTTGGAAAATTAGCATATTTATCAAAGATTCCCCAATGAGAGGCTCCAGTGAACCTCTTGTTCTGAGGAACCTTCCCCCTGGATGAGCCTATCTTAGTTTACAAAAATGTGTTCTGGAGAGGACTTTGGTGTCTGGGGTTCCCAGGATGTTTGGTCTTTTGGCCTAACAGTACAGCAGGTTTCAGCTGAGTTATCAGACATGGAAAGTTACAAGTGTGTAGGTTAAAAGGACTAAGAATACATAAAACCATATAAAAGAGTATGTAAGGGGGGGGTCTTAAAGATAAAGCAAAAAATTCATTCTGGCATCAGCAGCCAGGAGGGAGAACACGAGGACAACAACAGGACCCGAGTGAGGGTTCCTCTGGCCGCTGCTGCAAGAAGCAGGAGCCCAGGAGGGAGAGGAAGCCCAGGAGGGAGAGGAAGCCCAGGTGCCAGGCACAGCCCTGCAGACACCTCCAGCAGCAGCGTGGGCCCGCGCTCGCCTCCTCCCTCAGCAGCCCTCCTGCAGCAAGGCGCCCGCAGCACCGCCGAGCCAGGCGCCTCCATGAGCCATCCTCCCGCGCCAGCCGCGCCCGTGGGACAGAGAGGAGGGGGAAGGTGTTTTTAAACGAGAAAACTCCCACCAGCCACAGTCTGGATTGTGTGATCCTCGGGGGAAGGAGGAAAATGTGCTGGTTTACTCTAGAGTTGGACCATTTGCTGCGAATTGGGGTGGTTGATCTGAGGAGAGTTACGGAAGATGCGGTCTGTGGTGGCTAGTAATTTCAGGGTGGTATTAAATTATGGATGCTCTGCTAAAGGCCCTGTCCCAGGAGAGATGTTTTGGATTTTCTGGAGACCAAAACATCTCTAGATGTTCAGGCTGGATTGCTCTGGCTCCAGTAGTTGAGAAAATAAATCTATATGAACGGGTTTCCAATGCTGGTTGTAAATAATTTGCGCAACCATCATGAGAAGGGTGAAATTCTACCTCCACCAGTGTTAATGTGCCTCTGACTTCAGTGGGATGAGGACTTACTTGGGCTGCCTGACTGTCCCCTTGTCTGGCTGTGGTCTCCAGATGGGATCTCAAGCCATGCCAGATCCAGAACAGCATACCCAGTGTCTCAAAGTAAAAACTCAGGCCAGTCAAATTTATCTACCATTTGTATCCTTGGTGTTTTACTTCTCAGCGTTTAGTACCTTGGCTGATGTAAGCTTTAGTCATGATGAAGAAAGTAGCTTTATTGAATTTGGCTGTAAGCTGGCATTGACTGGACAGACTGTATCAATTCAGAATGGACTATTACCATCCCTTTTGCTAGTTATCTGGAGCTCAAATATCCTGAATAACATGCTCCGATGATGTCAGTGTCTCAGGGTCAATAACTGGTCATCAATATGAGATCTGCTGTCTCTTCCTTCTCTTCTTTTTGAGCATGGGAGAATACACATATATTGTGTGACCTTTATGTTGAAGACCATGAACAGAAACTGAAGACTTGCACAGAAGTCAGTGGGGATGCTCTACCACCTGAACCACTATTCCCCAGGGCTGGGCTTTGTTTGGCTGACAGCCTCCACCATGAGGCTGCTGCCTTTGGCTCAGCAGTGTTACTTCAAGGGCAGCTCGAGCTGCTTTTGGGCTCCTTTGTGACTCTTTGAGGAAGCTGGGAAAGTAGGAAGTGAGATGAGGAAGTACATATTAAGGTGTCTTGAACCTCTCCAGTGAGTGCAGTGGGATGGAGGATGATGGGAGCAGGAGGCAGCTCATGGGAAGGAAAGGGGAGAACAGGCAAAAGTACAGACTTTATGAAAACATGCCATATAGTTTTAACCTAAACACCCAACTGCTGCCCTGGCCTCTCATGGCCTCTGGGGACTTATAATGACAGCTACAGGGGAGTTGTGCATGACAAGGGATTTAAAAAATGACCTGTGGAGAAAGCTTTCCCCACGCCCTCAGCCTGACCTGCCAACCCCAGGCCGGTGATACCCTACATTTCTGCACGTCCCACTGGAATATCTGCATGCCTCCAGCAGCAGACAGAGCCCTGGGGCTGGTGAGGCTGGTTTTAAGTCAGCTTCTCAAAGCTACTCATCTGTCATCTGTGTGCGCGGCGTTAGAGCAGCATTTCATCCTGATGCTGGAGGGCTGCTCAGAGATGCTGGGTGGCCAGCATCTGCAGCTCTAAGCTTTACCAAGGCCATACAAATAGAAAGGGGAAGACAAAAAATGGTTCTGCATCATTTCTGCTGAGGAGGCATTTCATGACAAGTGCAAATAGAGAAGTTGCTTTGACTCCTGGACAGATGCACTCTGGAATCTAAAGGATGTTTGAGGACAGATTTTCAGAGGTTGGAACGTACACACTGACTGTAAAATTACTTCATTGTGCCTGGCTGTGCATGTTAAGCCCATATTTGCCTGCACAAACAAGGTGCTTATGCATGCAGTTAGAGGTTTTGCAGACACAGGGGCGAAGGTGAGTTCAAGCCCTGGATTTCTCCATCTTTACGACTTTACTTAGCAGTGTTCTCTCCTTGCCAGGAGCGCTTCCCTGGGACCAGTGTTTGCAAGGAAGAGCTCATGCCATGTCCCCTGATGGAAAAGATTTTAACTCACAGCCTGTGTTCAGCTAGACTGTTTTAATTGGGATGGTTCCCAAAGCAAAGAATAATAAGCCTTGATTTTTAAATTACCCTGGAGGAAAGTCTCTTTGGCACATGGTGGGAAGGTGCCTTCAGCATGATTTCTCACTCCTCATTTGATGCTGCATGTTTAGCTCCCAAAGTCAGCAGGTAAAAGATCAGGGTGTCTTTTAGGAAATGCTCAAAATTACCTTCACTTGTGTCCCAGGGCATAGCTCAGGGCTGGTGTCTGCATTGTGATATGATGCTCAGACCTGTGGGCAGTGACAGCATTCCTGTCTCCTCCAAATTCAGGCCATTTCAACAATGGAAGGTGGCTTCAGCACCTCCATGGTTCTTAGGGTTAGCTGAACCTGGATTTCCTTTGTCCAGCCTGCATGGATGGAGTTTTGAGTCTTCCTCTGCCAGACCCTCTGGAGCAAAGCTTATGTGCAGCACTGCATTGAAACCAGGCCTGTGCTGGGTCAACCTGGATGGAGGGTGGACTCAAAGGTAATGGAGATGGACAGCATGGGGGGAACAGAGTTATGTCAATCACAATATAATGTGCAGAATGTTGTCCTTGATCACATGAAAACTGCCAGGGCTTTCTGTGGACGGGGAATTAAAGCTGCAAAAGCAGCTGGTAACACCTTGGTGTCTGGAGGCAGAGAGAAACGGTGCTGCTCTTAGGGAGATAATAAAGGCCTAAACATCCACAGGCTTTGAAAATAATTCTCTGAGCAAAGCACGCTCCTAATCCTGCCTCTCCCATAACATTCCTGCCTCCCTCAAGATCTTTGTCTCCTGCTTGGCTGTCTGATGCAGCTCAGAGAGAAAACTCGTGGTAGTTAATAATAGCAGCTTGGGGATAGAGATTACAACCAGGGCAACGTAAATAGGACATTTATTTTGAACAAATAGGATAGGGTGTCTGCTCTGCCATGTTTGCATTTGGCACTCATGGAAATTTAAGGCCTGATATTTGGTGTCAGGCGCATCCATAACAATGTGGATTCATCACGACCCTAATTATAGCTCGTGGGCAGCTCACATGGGCTAGCATGGCTTATTTATAGGTAATATTTATAAACAGACCCTCAATCTTCCCAGGAAAAGGTCTCTTAAAGCGAGACACATTACGGTGATTACTTTGAGAGCCATCACTGCCAAATCACTTTCCCCTTCCCTGTCAGAGTGTGCAACATTGCTGCCTGCAGCAGGCAAGGGCCAGTCTTCCCATCCCACCCCAAACACGACTCACAACCCCCACAAACTGATTAGCTGCATTTTATGGTTTCTTGCAGGGAAAAAGGGGATGCCTGTGTGAAAACAGCGATTTCCCAATGCCACCGATTGCATGTGACAAGCATGCAGTTGTATCTCAATAGGCCACTGCAGCGTTCAGCCACAATCATGTGCCTTAATCACCTGACTGTATAAATGAGTTTCCCTTGACAAGATTCGATCCCTTCGGGCCCCTTGACTAATTACCTGCTATTGTGAGAGGCCCTGCTTGTTGGGAAAAGCAACTTTTGTCCCCCAGCAATAGCAAAATAGAGAAATAAACACAGAAGTCTGGAGATCAGAAGGTGCTCATTTACTCTCCATATTTAGTGCCACATAAAAGGGATGTTAATTATGTTCCTCTTTGGTGACAAAAGTAGCTTTTGCAAACAGTTTTGCTTGTTTGTTCTCTTTTTTAAACAAAGGTACCTGTACTTTTGTCTTCCTAATCACTCTGTAGCACACAGCAGCCTTTCAAAGAGGCACTGGCAAGTAACCATGCCACCCAAGCTCTATATGCTGGGGTTTCTCATGGTCCTGAAGAGCAGAAAGTGGAGCTTCCTGTCCCTTGTACATCCCCTGGATCAGGGCTGAAGGTGCTACGCTGATAGAGGAGCTGCCTGGCAACTTTCCTGCACGTACACGGAGGCAAGTGCTGGCCAGAGAGTGCAGGGCAAGTAGGAGTCAGACCAAAGAAATGTTGCAATACCTGAGCTCTGGAGGGAAAGCCTTTTAGTGTCTGCTCCCAACTGTGCATGCTCATAGGCATCATTTTCCAAGCATATGGGTGACAATGATGTGCAAAAAGCATTTGAGAAGGTAATTCGAGCTGCCCGAGAAGAGAGTTGGCATCTCTTCACAAGGAGGCATCAAGTCTGTTGTACACGTTGAGACCTCTCATTTATTCTGCCAGGCTTGCCCCATTCATTTCTGGGCATGTGGATCTGGAAATGGAAGGTGACAGAGCACATGGCTCTTTGATCCTGCTGAGTGGTGGAGAGGGTGTTGAGATGCCAGAGCTTTCCACACGCTGCACTTGGGTGCTGGCTGATCTACAGTCCCTGCCAGTACAAAGCTACCTACAAACTTTAACAGACCAGGTTCAACATTTTTCTTTTTATTTCATTTTATTTTATTTTTAAATTTGTCTCTTTTTTTTCTGAATATGCAGAAATCTGCCCCAAATTGTCCTAAATCAACCTCTCTTCTGAGATGCTGTCTCACACTTCTTCAGTGTCAAATTCTTTTTTAGGCAGTGCTAGAAATCAGAAAGATGAAAAGAGGGGAGACGTCTGACCTGTGCCTTTTCTTAGAGCATCACGTGGTTGTGGCTCACAAGCTGGAATGATCCAGGTCCAGCAGTGTCAGTCACCCTGTACCAACCTGGGACTGCCGTGGGATGAGCAGAAAATCTTCTTCTGCCCTTCTTGGGGAGAAGGGGCCTCTTTGGTATTTCCTAGTAGGGATGGTCTATTTGTAACTGATAATCTCCTGAGAAAATGATCAGGAGCAGCCCAAGGTCATTTTCTATTCTTATGTTTTTGCTGCTTTAAGCTCCACATAGGGCAATGGAGCTGCTGTTGGCTTAGGAAGCAAAGCTGAAATTCAGCTAAAATGGACCCTTAGGAACACGCAGTGATGCATTGGTTCAAGGTTTCTGTCCTGGATCACTCTGTCCAGCGAAAACCCAGGAGAAAATTCCATCTTCCAGGGTTCTCTTTGAAAGCTCACACTGGATCTGTGCTTTGAAAATGCAGTTTCTTCTCCACTTCTGTTACGACTTGATCTTAGTGGGAATCTTCCAAAGAAATTACCACTTAGGCAACACCCATCTTTCAAAAGCAACTTTTTTCCAGAAACAAATATACTTCAGTCAGACTTTTGAAGGGTGAGTTTCTTAAGGTAAGGATGATAGAAAATAAGAGAGGGATGTGTGAATACTGACTCCTACCAACTAAGAAATCAACATGTAAAACCCTTGGCTTGGAAGTGCAAGGGTTACGTTCAGGACCCCGTACTGAGCTGTGAGGTGTCAAAAGCCCAGTATCCTAACCTCTGGCTTCTTCAGCAGTTTGATGAAGCAGAGCAAGTCAGTCAGCATTTCTTTGGTCTGTCTGACAGCCCCCTGCCTCATCACTGAGTGCAGACAGTTGTTTCCCAAGTAAAATGTTGATATTTTCACCAGCCTGAGCATGGAGCTTTCACTGTGCCTGCTCATCAGCAAGTTGCACTAGGTGTGCCTTGTACCTTGGCCCTCTTGTTGCAGCTCTGTTTCCAAGCAATCTTGTGTAGCCATGCCACACAACAGAGATGTTATTCCAGAGCTTTATTCCACAAAATGGAGACCTTCCCTGCCCCTGAGATCTCACACCCCTGTGGCTGGGTTAGTGCTCCCAGGCTCCCTCTTGGAGCCCTTCTGACCAACTTCAAGGTTTCCTTCTTTGTGAGTGTTTAATTTCTTGCTGCCCAAATTAATTTCCCCACTAAATTTTTCCTACCAACTTTAGCGAAGCTTTCCCAAGACTCCTAATCTTGATGACCTTTCAAAGAAGAAATACAAGTCAGCTTGTTTCCCCAGGCAGTTTTTCCTAATTTCTTACAGCTCTGTTGACAACACATTCCCACCTCCCTCTAATTTCCTCTGGATATGAGGATGCCTCTCCTAGCTCTAGAGAGACTAATCAATATCAGGAGGAAAACCAGCCTTTTTGGCTGCTTGCAGGGGAAGCATTTTGTCTTGTTTAAGGGAAATGGAGAGGGTCTGTGAGACACAAACCAGAGTGAATTAACACCTCTCACAAACTGACAACTTACATGTCTACTGTTTTTCCTTATGCTGATTCTTTCAAAGTCTGTGTGAGCTACAAGCATCCCCACTGGGGTTGCTTCTCACCTGACTGCTGAGATTCCTGTGGAGGACCACCACACGACTGTTTTTGCACTGTGATGTAGCTTTTTTGCAGCCAGATGAATTATGAGGCATTTGAGATGACTGGCTGAGACAAGAGCTGAAGCTCAGGTCTGCAGGCATGTCCCCCTGTTGAAATCAGCCTTAAGGAACCAGCCTAAATGACTTGCCAAGGATCACCAAGGATATCTGTGACAGTGACAACTGAAGTCTGCTCTCCTTTGTTCCAAGCCAGTGACCTAAACAGTGTTTTATCATTAGTCTTTTCTGTAGGACTTTCAGAGAGGAGATGTAGAGATTTCCAAGGAAGAAACCCATCTCTATGCTTATTCTTCAAACCTCTTTAAAGGCTGTGAAGCTGTATATTTTTTTCTGCAGTGGAACCAATATAAGCAGGGCAAAAATAATATTAACCTTCAGCTTAAGTTGGTCTGCAATCAGAACAGCCCCTTTCTTTTTCCCCTTCCATATTGAGGACATTTAAAGAACGACAAAGACTCAAAGACTAGTCACAGGGTCTGGATTTCTGGCACAGCCCGAGCTACTGCAGAGGAACAACATCTTGTATTCAGATGACTCGCTGACTCTGTCATAGCCCTGATAAAACATCATTAAAACCAGTTATTTGTAATGACATATTCCAGTGCCACGGAGATTCCTGTGTACACTCACTTGCTTGGAGGGTTGCATCATCCCGACGGAAGCGCAGCCAGAGAGATTTAAAACAAAAGCAGCCTGTCTCCAGGCTGAGCTGTGGTACTTGGCAGAAATACTGCTCTCCACTGAGCCCAACGTGCTGTTTTAGCACACTGCTCCCCTCCCTGTAATGTCACACTGGACGGGTGGCATTTCTGGTCTCCCGATCCGTAAAGGATAGTGGATGAACTATTCGAGCTACCAGTGTCCTTGAATGAGGTTATTGGCCCATGTGGGACCTTCTGCTGTTGGCATCACCAGGACTTCAGTCAAGATATCCAGTAAGCAAAATGTTGAAATAGAGTCTTTCATCACTGAAGCAAAAGCTATGGAAAGCTGCTGATAAATTGGTTAACAGGCTGGCATATTTATCCCTGTTGCTGTCTCAGTAGTGTATTAGGTAGGCTCATAAGTTAAAGTGAATTGAGAGGGTTGGATGTCCAGGATGGGGGGATGCATTTCCTTGCCCACCTCAAGGATTCACACCATGGAAACAATCCCAAGGTACGCATTTTCAACCAGAAAAGCTGACATATATCCCTCACTGCCTGGCAGGACAGCTCTGGGTATTGACTTTAGCATGGGCAGAGCTGGTGAAATGGCAGGAGGTATATTCTGGGTGTCTGTGGAAGAGCAAATGACTGGACAGTCAGCCATAGTAATGGTCACAAAGAAGTGTGGATAAAAATACTGGTAAATTCCTACCCTTTGTCAAGGGTCCTGAGGAAGTTGTGCTGAAAGTTTGGAGTGCCAGATCTTCATTGTCTTCTTCCTCTGTAAGGCCCTGAAATGCCAAAGGAGGAGCATGTAACTCTTTCCTCCATCCATTTACAGCAGCATCTTGAAGGATGCTTAGCTCTCCAGTGAAGGGCAACACATCAGCTCTACTGTGGGAAACTGGACTTGTGGCTGCATCTGTGTTGCACCCAGAGAGTTGATTTTTCTTTTCTGCTACTGTGAGTGAGTGGTGAGAAGGAAAAAAATAGACATTTTGGACAAAATGACAATAAGATCTTTTACTTTTGATACCACAACTAATGAAGTCATTGCCTATCTTACTTCAAGGAGCATCTGGACAGCACTCTAAGTTATATGGTTTAGTTTTAGGTAGTCATGTGAGGAGTGGGAATTTGAACTCAATGATTCTTATGGATCCCTTTGAGCTCAAGGTATTCTATGATCCTCTTAAAAAATCACTAAGGAAATCAAATATTGGAAGAAAGAAAGAAAGAAAGAAAGAAAGAAAGAAAGAAAGAAAGAGAGGGAAAAAATATCTTGGCTTTGATTACTCACTTATTAAAAAATCCACCATGAAAATCAGTGGGATTTATGATGAAAATTAGTAGCACCTGAATAAAGAAATAAGAAACTCGGCTTGAAAAATGTTTACCATGTTTTAGGTGATATATGGAAAGTGCTTGTTATAGTAGACTCCTGATATTAGTGATCATGTGATAGGGATGTGAAAGGGTAAAATGCTCCCAGAATTTGTTGTCATAACCTGTCATTTGGAAGAAGGGGAACTCCTAGGAACTTGGCCAGAAAACAGGTGACAAGGTATCCTGTAATGGACAACCTCCCTCTAGTTCCCTGGTACACCCATGCTTGTCCTGGCATGAGTAAGAGTGTAAAAAAGTGATTTTTAATCAATCTCTGCTGAAATGTAAGGCTGTGGCCATTATATTACATCTTCCCTCCCACCCCACAAAGTGATTAATTAAATTGCATACAAATTCTGCCTGGTACTTAAATGTTGTGCATGCATTATCTTCATAGTTCATTATCCATTCCTACGGAGATCAAAAAGCGTGGCTCTGACTCTGAGGAATATCTCCATTAAAAAATGTAATCTTTTTACTGTGCTGCTCTGCTGACTCCCTGTCATCAGATCTTCATCTGCCCCCTCCCTCAGCTGGGGGCAGCTGCTGCCTCTGCAGCTCAGCATCGCTCGGGAGCTGCCTGGAGGATTTAGGCTCAGGTTCAAAGGACTTCTGTGGGATCATCGATGAAATAAAAGCAGGAGTCATTTCATCTGCTCTAGATACACTTTCCATGGCAAAGTTTAGTGGTGCTGAAGTTTAAAGCTGATTGTGGGTGCTTTTTATATTCACTGGAAAAATCACTCCAGGATCCTTTCACATTTTCTTGGTGGAGAAAAGTGACCCTTTCTAGAGGACGGTTCTTCTGACCTCTCTTAGATACTTATTTTAGGATGAGATCACTTCCCATCTTGCTGTTGGCTGTAAATGAGGCCAAGGGTGAATATGTCTCAGTTGGATGTTTGGATACTTAAATTAGGGTAGATGGGCTGCTCCCAGCCGTGTTCCTTCAGGTCACTTGGGCCATGGAACTCTCCTGCCCCCATATGAAGGGCGAGTTTCCTCTTGGCTGGTGCCGATCTTCTCAGCAGATTCATTCCTGAGCTCAAACTTTGGGCAGTTTCTTGTTCATAGAATCATAGAATCATAGAATCATAGAATCATAGAATCATAGAATCATAGAATCATAGAATGGTTTCAGTTGGAAAGGACCTTAAATACCATCTTGTTCCAACCTGCCTCCCATGGGCACGGTCACCTTCCACCAGAGCAGGTTGCTCAAAGCCCCATCCAACCTGGCCTAGTTTGTCAATATATGAACCATAGGACATCCAAAACTGAGAATGAGTTTGCAAGGTGGGTGGTATGGTGTAGGGGAGACCCTTCCTTTTCAATTTATTTGGAAATGGAGCACATTTGGTATAACATTGTTGGAGGACAATAACATGGAGTTCATTTTATTACCACCCCGACAGAGTCAGCATTCAGGGCAGCTCCCACACCCTGCAAGAGTCTGTCTGAGCTGGGAATACAGCCTGGGAGACTTCAGTCTCTCTCTTGCTCTGTAGTACACACTTCAAGCAAAAGGGATCATGCTCTTCACCTGCCAGAGTGAGAGGAGCCGAGGGGAAGGCAGAGCTCAGCCTGTTAGCAAGCCACATGCTTTTGTTACTGAGGGAATAAAAACTCTTTGCACCAACTATTTCTTTCTGTGCCTATTTATAAGTGTTCCCACAATACAAGCAGTGTTCAGAGTTCACTGCATCTGACTTTTGTTTTTTAAGTCTCTGCTGTACTATTATCTGTAGCATATTAACCCCTAGGTGCTTAGGTTTTTAAATGGATAAGAGATGCCACAGGGAGGAAGAGGGAAAAAGAAAATATCTAATCCTGCTTAAAAAAGGATAAGAAGGTGAAATAACAGATTAATCACTCTTTAACACAATTTGCTGTCACCTTCACCACAAGGTCCCTTTGCTCTCATACCCAAAATTAAGAGACAAATTCAACTAAGTTGCTGCAATTCAAAAAACTTGTACACACACTCGTGAATAAATCCAAATTATTCCCTTTGGTACAATTGTTGGAAGCACAAACCATTTTTAAACTGATACCAGAAATGAAGTTTTATTTTCAATCATATTTACTGTACATTAGAAATTACTGAGTAAAATGCAATCTGTTAGGCAAAATGCATCCTGTCACTTTCAATTAACCAGCTAAAAGGTTGTTAATGAATAAATATTGACTCGTAGAGGAAATGCTTCTTAACCAGCTGCAGATACATGTGCATGATATTTGACAAGTGATCAATACAGAGCTGGTACACTCCTGCTAACCTGGAGGCAGCTGTTCAGAATGCCTTGGCACAGCCACAGGTGTAGGGGCAGGGCACAGGGGTGATATTAGATAGTAGATATTACAAAAATGCCCCATGCTGGTGAACCCAACCCTACAAACACTTCTGAAACCTGGAGTGTAAACCTGGAGACAGAAATCAGCCATTCAAGCATGCCTGAAACTTTCACTTGATTTTTCAAGGTCTTGAACACTGATGAAAGCTGAGACAGCACAGGTCCCTTTTCGAGTCAGACCTTTTATTAGACACAAAAAATGTGCGTGTAGGTGCTGTCCAAATTGTCTCTTTAGGCTTCTAACCATTTGTCTGACAACTGTGTCTAGGAAGATATCCAAGGATGACACTCCAGGTCTGTACTGGTTTATGTGTGTGGTCGCCCACACTCAGCTCTTTGCTAATTCCCAACACTGAATCCTTGAGCCAAATGCTGTTGTTGGACATCAAGTCTCACAGTCCAGCAGAACTAGTTGGGTTGTAGAATCTGTGAGTAAAGGAGAGCCAGGCAGAGAGAAGGATCCCATGGTGAAGGAGCACGGCTGGGATTCTAATCCTGGAACCAGGCTTCACTCTCAGAGCTGGCCATATAGTTCCCTTAGTTCTCATTTGTATGTAAAAGAGTGGAACTGTTTAGCTGAAGGCTGTGATTGGAAGGGTTCCTGGTAAATCAGAATCCTCTGGATCCCAAGTATGTCATTAATTAAGTTTCCAGAAACTTCAGTCACTTTGTTAATAATGGCTGATGTGCCATGCTGTAAGTAATCCACAGCATGGAATACAAAACGTGGTGTGGTTTCATGTGAATTTTCTGTAAGCACAAAAGCTGTTCCTGTTGCTATTTTCTGGTCTTAAAATTATAACTAAAACACGGTTTGTGGGGAAAAGAGGGTTTTACTTTGGTATTTATTTAAGGATCTTTGGGTACAGCACTTTGTCCAGGCAGAATGTTCTGAAAATGTATGCACCCCCTGTCACACTGAAATATACACACTAATAAGCTTTGTAAAATTAATATATTTAGTAAAGATTTCTTAATGAGAGGCTGGAGTGAACCTCCTTTTCTGAAGAACTTACTTCTTGGATGGGCCTATTTTGGTTTACAAAAATATGTTTTGAAAAGGACTTTGGTGTCTGGGGCTTTTAGACTATTTAGTTTCTTGGTTTAACAGTACAGTGGGTTTTAGCTAAGTTATCAGACTTGGAAAGTTACAAGTGTGTAGGCTAAAAGCACTAAGAATACATAAAACTATATAAAAGGGTATGTAAGAAGGGTATAAAAGAAAAAGCAAAAATTCATGCTGACATCATTCCCACCTCACAACATCGTTGAGCACATGATATGGGGGCAGGTGAGGTTATAGAAATACTTCCTTCTGGTAAGGACTGTCAAATGAGCACTGTTGCAGTCTGCTTTTCTCCCATGTCCTGTATGCATGACAATAAAGGTTTCTTGTTTCAGTGCTTCAGCACTTCCAGTTCTGACAGTAAAAAAGTGCTTTTCAACTCATCATTTTTAAAAGAGAGTGTAAAACATGACAGCTGCCATTGGGCATTGCCTGGGAGTTTAAAGAGTTAAGTGTTTCCCCATGTTGATGTTTCAGGTGTTTTTCTTGCTTGACTGGAAACTGTCTCTGGCTCTGTGGGCTGAAAATGGTCAAGGTTATGAAGATCATAGATGTTTTTCAGCTTTGGCATCTAAATGGAAATGAGTCCATTGGCTGGGACTCCTCAGGAGACCATGGCAAGATTCCTGTTTGAACTTTGCCAGTTGCTGCAGAGGTTAAAAAGGGCCTTGTGGAGATGTGTTAGCCCTGTGTCATTTGGGCAGGATTGTCTTTATTCTAAATATCCTGCTCATCCCACTGAGGAGGTGGGTTTGATTGGTTTTGTTATGTGAGGACTCAAAACTTGTATCTGTTCACTTCCAGTTCTTTGTGGCCCTTCAGGAACAGAGGGCTCTACCTTCCTGCCATTGCAGATGTATTTGCTCTTTTCCTTCTGCCTGTCCCATTTACCTGGTTTAGTTTTCCCTTTGACCAGAACAGCATGGCCTGGTGTGTGCAGGTTCATTCAATAACTGGAGCACTTTTGGGGTCTGACTGTCATCCAAGAGCACGTTAGAAAGGTGCTGTGACCAATCTAACAAGCCTCATTTTTCAGCAGGATTATTTCACACACTCCTGAAGGTCCAGCTTTGGCTTCTGGCTCTGAGGTGGTTCAGTCAGTGCTCACCAGAGGATGTTGTACATATTTCCTCACGCAAGTTGAAGGCAGGATCCTAGAGACTTCTCACCTAAAAAGGGCATTGGGATATTACTCTGATTTTGATAGGCCTGGAATGCAGACTATAGGTGAGTACTTGAAGGTTTTTCATGAAAATTGGAATAGGGTTCTGTATATTACTCAAGGTGGAACACATATATAGATCATATTTGTACACAAAGTCAGGATCAATGGACTCTGCCTTCCAGGTAAGCATATCACTAGATTTTTCTCCAGCTCTAATGCACAGCAAGAGCTTGCATGCAGTGATGCTCTCTCTCTATCTGCTTTAATTCCTGTGCCTTGGCTGCACCTAAATTCCTCTCACGTTCTCATTTGGGTGATGCAGCACAAATTATGAGAATGGACATTGGGTGTATCAACAACAGTAAAAGCTAACAGCATTGCACAGGGACCAATAAAGCTGAGATAAGAACTGCTGGGCTTTTCTCTTCTTCATTGGCAGTTAAATGTGATTTCTATTATCTCACTGTTTGCTTTAATGTTATATGGAACCTGTCAAGGCCCCATAGTTCCGCCACTTACTGTTCCACTAGAAGGAAAAGACTTCGTAAATTACAGAACCTTTTGCTACTGAAAGGTGTGTAAAACTATTCTATCTAATTCATGGTCCTCTTTATCATAAGTGGTAGTGGAAATGCATAAGATTAGCAAGGTCAGGTGAGTTTGGGATATCAGGCCAAATCTGTAAATCTTCTGAGCTTCTTGTATCCTCCCCATTATCCCTAGACCTTCCAATATGTGCTTCACATATTGTATGCTTCACCTCTAGTTCATCTTTTCCCCTAAAGTCACCCATTTTGACATCCGGCTGGCCAAAAATACCAAAATTTCAATAAACCAATGTATGCCATAGAGGATGTGATTTATGGGGTAAATCTTGTGAATCTCTGCACTCAGACTATTTCCTCATGTCCCTGTGTAGACAACAATAGGAGTCAGGTATGCTGCAGAAAGAGAAAGTCATTACCTGTGTCTCAGCTAATGAATTCAGGCATAGTCTCATGCTAACCTCACTACACTCTTCTTCTTCCAGGGATTGTTCTTGACAATCTGCATAAATCTGCTTTGCATCATATATTGAACCTAAGATACACCTCAAGGCACTTCAGAACCTTTATGTGTCTTTGTTCAAGCCGTGGGGAGGAGCTTTGTGATTAACCTTTGCACAGTAGCATCACCCACTAGCCAAGATGGACAATTATTCTCCTGTCTCTACTGTTCTCAGCACAACCCAGCTCCTGCCTGGTGAGATTTTACCCAGCAACACTGACTTAGATGATGGCTTTGATAGCACAGTTGAGTCCTTGTTTTTGGGCTTAAGTTCCCTCCCTGGAGCTGTGCCAGTGGTGGCTGTAAAACATCCAGAACAGTACATGAGTGTATAAGGTATGTGCGAAGGAGACTCAGTTCCTTTGGTAAGGGTCCAGATCTTCAAAATGATCAGATTTCTTCAGCTGGCCATTTGTAGAGTGATTTAAATATCAAGGGTATAACAAAAATCTCCCAGGACACATTGCTCATCCTGTGCCAAAATCCTCATCACTCTGGTGTTATCAACTAAAGGTCATAACATTACAGCTTAATATTTATGTTGCATAATAAATCAGGAACAAGTGGACCCTGTTGGGCTATGCACTTCACAAATAAGTGGAACCAAATCTCCAGCCCCAGGGAATTCATAAAATGTGTATGGTGTGTAAGGCATGGCAAAGGTTGCTGGCTTGGGAGGGAGAACCTGCATGGCAAATATGACATTTTCCAATCCCTGGGCTTTCTCCTCAGCTTCCTACACCAGCAGAACAACCTAAAGAAAGTTTTGAGTAATTTTTAAGGGAATAAGATTTACTTTATGGGAATTGATGTGGGCAATGAGAAGGAGTGAGTATGTCATCTCTGGTTCCAGACCAAACCAGAAGGATCCTTTCAGATAAGATACATTAAAGACCATTGAAAGAAAACACCAAAGGGGTGAGGGCTGAATACCCTGTGATTACTCCAAAATGGTGCATGCCTTTTTCCAACCTCCTCCTGCCTTGAGTCTTACTCTCCTACCATTGCAAACTCACCTGAGCCAAGAGCTGATGCCTTGGGTCTTTGCATGAAGATCACTCATGTCCTACAAATTCTGGTGATGCCCAAATCTACAAGCAGATTGGATATCCAGGATCTAGTGACTCCTCTCTCCATGAAGGAGACAGAGACTTGCCCCCTGGACCCAGCTCTGGGAGCTGAAGGGGAAAAATGGAAGATATGTGTTGAGTCATATTCTACTGGAACCAGGGTGAGGTCTGTGCAGTCGTGCTTAGTCCTGCTTAGTTAGCACCTTTTTGTGTGGGGAAAGGACATGAAGAGTATCTAATTTCAGACTGGAAAAAAAGGTAATTTTTGAGCTGGCAGATCTATGGAAGGAGAAAGAGGCTGAGATTCCTGTTTGCAGCTCCCTGTGCACCTGGTGGAGAGCACATTGCACGAACGAGGATAAGAGAGAATCCACTCCTTGTGCTCACAGCAGGAAAGGACAGAAACCTTGTCATCCTCTCAGGAGTTTCTTTTCTGACAGGCTCTTAAGTAAGATACTGATTAAATTCCTTTCCTGGGAGCTTGCCTTTCTGGGATAGAGGAAACAAGGCAAAGAAACATGTAAACAAATATCAGACAGAGCAGCCTCCCAGATTTCATCAGGCTTCAGGCTGCTGCCTGGCTTGCCTTCTGAAGGAGATGTTTATGCCTGTGTTCCTGGGCTTACTCCCATTTTCCCCTCTCCATCCTTATCTCTGCACCCACTGCTGCTTCTCCTTGTGCCTGGGCCTTACGGCAAATTGAAAATTTTGGAGCAGGACTTTTGCTGTTGAGAGTTCCCCTCCAAATGGATTTGGAGAAGAAGTTTGATTATTCAGAGCAGCTTTGGAGCCCACGCAGAGGCTGGGCTGTGAGTGTGTTGCAAAGGACACAAGAAAGAGCTGCTGGGAGGAGTTTTGGCACCCAAAGCCAGCCCACAGTTCAGGCAATGCTGTGCCCATTAAGTGTTAGAGATCTGCATCTTCCTGCATCCAGCTGCACATCCAGAGAATGTTCTGCTGCATTATGTCAGGAGCTGCCATAACATGAGGTAATTGGCTTCGATATGACATAATCCACCCATAACACAACATGTGATAGATGAAAGGACTTTCCCTGAGGCAAGAAGAAACCAGCTGCTACTGTACAACACCTGAAAACAATGGGAGGTTTTTAATCATCTCCTCCTGCCTTGCTGGGGTGGCAAGTTGTTCAGTCTATGCACATCCTTAATTGAAAACTCAAGATGATTAATTGTTTTTTAAAATACCACAGCATGTTCTATTGCGTTTGAAACAAATTAAAGTTTCCGTAAATTTTTATCAGCCATCCATGTGAAAAAAAGAAAAAAGACAAACCAAGCTCAGGTGAACATCTACAATGTGTGAGATAGGATCAGTTTTCTTCAAGCTCTTCTGATCTGAAGTACTTTCTGCTCATTCTTGGCATGTGCCCAGGTTTATCCTCAGCTTTGCTGCTCGGGGAACACTGATGGGCTGGTGCCTGTTCAGATCTGATCTTGAGCAGAGCTTCTTGTGAGATTCCTGCTGGTCAGAGTCAGCTGTAGAGGAGGTGAAGCTTGGAAATGGCACAACTGAACTGAACATTTGATCACCTTTTTCTTGGGGACATCCCAACCTGTGATGTCGCCTGAGTGGAAAGGGAAAGCCATGAATAGATGATTGTCCATGTCTTAGGAAAGTGTTTTGGAAGCTCTTGTTCTGAATGAAGACATCCTGTGAAAAGAGCTTGAGGGAATGGAAGGAGACTTGCTTTAGATAAATTAAAAGGGATCTGATCCTAAAGGGACCTGTCCCCCATCTGATTTGATTCAGGTTACTGTCATTCAGCTGTTTTGCAGGCTTCCCTTTCAACATTTCTTCCTGGAATGCTGTCACCTCTTCATTCACTGCAAATGTTTCAGAAAGGTTTTAAAAAAGTAGTAGTATGAAATCCTGACAATTATAAGGATGGGAAGAAGAGAGTGTCATTTTCAATGTACATGCCCTAATTCCTCTCAGCTTTGATGTATAGCTCACGTCTTAAGGAGTTTAGCACAGACTGTCTTGTGCATGTGGCACTCACACTTTCATGACCACACTCCTTATTTTTTGAGGTGCAGCATGTGAAATTTCATGTTATATCACTTGTCTGTCAAAGAGATGAAATACTCCTTTTTGTCTCATTTCAAAGCCAACCCTACCCTCACTATTTTTGTCCCAGGGAAAATCAAACAAAAATTGCATATGATAAGACAAAAGTGCTTACCACTGTCCAAGAATCTGGTTCAGTTAGGGGGAGGAGGACTCTTTTGCCATCACTTTGCAACATGACTCTTTGCTGGCCCTGTAGTGCCCAGGCTGGGCTCTCCTGAGCTTCTTGAGTTTTTTGTAAGCAAAAGCAGCTCAACTACAAAAATGGGATGTGACTTGTTATGATGATCTGCAAAAAAGAAATAATTTTATATTCCTGTCCAAGGCTCTGCTGCCATTTTCTCTTGCTGGTCTTTCCAAGAGCTCCTGCCCAGTGTTGCCATCCCAGTGGATGCCCTGACAGGCAAACTGTGTTTCAGTGCTGGCCTTGAATGTCCTTCGATGGGCTGATAGAGATGCTGAATGTTGTTCTAAGCTGTTTCTTTTGTGATGCCTTTAGTATAAATCTCTGCCCTCTTTCTTAAAAGCCAGCACAGTTACATGAACGAGGCTTTATTTTATGAGGCTCATTATTTTTATATTGATGTTCATTTTCTGAAAATAGTGTGAGAGCTAAATGCATACAGCCCCCTAGATGTTTTAACAAAATCATATTTCAGTTGCACTATTGATTGTCTATCTATAAAGCAATATATGGCCAGGAGTTAATGTTAACAGTGCACTAACTGAAGTAATGTAGTGAAAACAAAAATGAGGCTTGGGCTGCCTTTACTTTTTGCTGCAGTGTGACACCTCCAGCTGAGCTTTATTGCTTCTCCTGAGTGTTAGGTAAGCACAGAGATGACCTATAGCTGTTTCCCTTAATGGAAAATAAGCAAAATCTGCCAGAGTTCATGGTTGCTAGTATGAGGGTGGCACATAAACAATACTCCTTTCCTTCTGCTTACACTCATTTTTTTCCCTGTCCTTAGAGCAAGAAACAGTTGTGTGCAGGTTCAGCATTAAAGTGGAGCCTACTCTTGGTGACTGCTCTGTGCTCCCATGGTCTTGAAACTGTTCTTGCTTTGCTGCAGATGGGTGGGGTTTTTATAGGAACTAGATTTGTTCAACCATTTTCTGTGAGGAAATGAGGCTTTAAGGTTAAATCCTGAAAACTCCTCAGACTACAAAACCTTTCCTTTCTTGTTACCGCAGACACACAAAATGAGTTGGAGGACCTTGATCTGTGCTCTCGCTACCCATGGTAGGGTGGATCAGCTCCAGTTTTTGGAAGTCAGGTCCATCCTGGCAGATCCATGACCAGACAAATTTTCTAGGTGCATTACTTCTTTGTTTCCTTGGAAATGGATGAGAATTTTGTTTCTGTATATTTACAGAATGCATGGGAAATTTGATAAGTAGAGGAATGTGGTGATCGGACCAAAGTCGCATTGTCCCACCAAAATGGGAGCAAACCTGAAAACTCTTGGTGTAAAAAGACTTTGAGGGAGCCCAGCCAGTGATCTAGTCTGTTCCTCAATCCCTGTATTTCTTCAATTCAAATAAAACCTATTGTATATTATTTTTTAAACCCTCCAGTGATCATTTCAAACATTATCATGGTGCTAGTTTTCCCTGTTCTCTTCTCTGATCTTCCCTGTATTTGTTCTATACAAGTCACGATATCTTTCTTGTCATGGTTTGGATTTTGGTTTTCTTTTCTTTTTAATACTTTTTTTTTTTTTTTAATTTAAATTTGGATCTCCTTTCTCTCTCTCGCATTAATCCAACTTCTCCTGACATACAGCAGCCAAAACAAGAAAAAGTTCTCCAGTGAAGCCTTTACCAGCAGCAAACAGAGCAGAAGGCTTTCTTCACACATCTCAAACATGATGGTGCTCTTTGCATGCCTCAGCATGGTGTTTGCTGTTTTCAGCACAACCCTGTTGATTCACATCTCTCTGATGATCCCCTCCAACCCTCCAGTCCTTCTCTGCAGATCTCCCCTCCAGTCTGTTGTTGCTGGCTTGTAGTCATGCAGTTGTTGTTCCTCTCTGATCCTGATATTTATCAAAGACAAAAGTTCATCTGCATCCTATTTTTTCAGACTCCTTCTAACATTTGCCAGGATGATTTTGAACTCCAGCCCTGTGTGTTCTGGTGTGCTGGTAGCCCCTCTCTCCGTGGTGTTGTGTGTGCATATGTAAACATAAAGATTATGTTGTTAAGAAAAATATTGCAGAGTGTGACATCACAGTCAGAACCTTGAAGATTATTTCTTGATATACATCTCCTTCTTGGAAGTGAGCTGCTGATTATGACTATACCAATTTTTCGTTTTGCCTGTATAGTATTGCATGCTCCAGTAGCAGTTTCACCTAGAGCCTTTTGTACCTTGGTACAAAATGTTATGAGCTGCTGAAGTTGAGGTATGGTCTCTAATGCTCTTCTTCCATTCACTCTGCCAGAGTGAATCACATTGCTTTAGAAATTATTTGATCTGAACAGCAAAATAATCCAAATGTGAGTGTTGCTCAGCATTCCTGGGTGTCTTCTAGATATACAGAAACAGCTTCATCTCTTTTGCTCATATTATTACGGAAGTTGAATTGTTTTTCCGCTCTCTCTCTCTCTGCTCTTTCTACATTGGCTGTTGTTCAGTTCCCTGTAATCACTGCCATCCTTCAGGAGCTCTGGATAAACACTGCCAAAGGCTCAGAGACCTTCTAGCCCACTTCTGAAATGCTGTGGTTTCTTGTCCACTTTGTCTCTTCTCAGTCCTTCAGCACTGAGCTGCTGGATGCTCTTCTCCTGCTCTGCAAATCCTCGGCAGGTGCATAGGGCAGATATTCATAGTCTCTGTCCTAAATAGAGGTGAGGACTCTCAACTGATGGCTGGAGCACTTCTCAGCATCCAGGAGACTGATCCATCATGTCTCTAGAGAGTTGTCTCACAGTCATGACAAAGGGCAGGGAAACAGAGCTGACCTTCTCTATTCCAGCTGCTCAAAGGCTTCCACTCCTCCTGTTTAATGAGGAGGTATCCCAAACCAAGGAGAAGGTATTTAACTGTCATCCAGTGGCCTTTTCTGGGAGGAGGAGGCCCAGCTTTCATTCTCTTCTGCTCCAGGGACTGGTTTTGTCATTTAATGTGTTATTTTATGCATTTTTTGATACATAAAGTGGATAATTAAGCCACATTAAATCTCTTCATAGACCCTCATTCAAGTTTAACTTAGCATTAATTTGGCTGAGCTTAATTTACTTTGTAAACTGAATTAGTGGCACTCTAATTCTGAATAAGAGTGTGTATAAAGGAGCCTAATGTGGATTAAATAATCCAAATTAACTTAAAATGTGAACACAAAATGAATTAATTTCCCTGAATGTCCCAGTGTAGATTCAATGCATCAATCATCCTCTGCTGTGACAGTTCATCCCATGGAGGTAAGGATTCATCTCCAGTGATTCTCTCCCTCTTTGTTACATGGGTCTCTTGTTTCTCCATGACCAGATCCTCTTGGAGCACTGATGTGAGCTGGATTGGCAACAGGGGAGAAGGGTTTTGTCAACAGAAAAGGATGTGAGTTCTCAGAGCACACAGGCAGACCTCAACCAATGGTTAAATGACGATGGGAGCAAGGAACAGCCTCTCCTGGCCATAAAAAGGAAAAAGAAATAAAGCTTTATCCCCCTTTGCTTTAACCACTCCTCATTTACACTGAAAAGAAGGGCTGGGCTCAGTATTCCTATAGGACACCATCCATTACTGTGCTGTGCAAGCACTAACAATCCCATTGAGTGCTCTTTCACTTGTGCCTTGATGCTAATGCCTTGTGCACCAGATTTCTCATGCATCCCCCTTCACTGGGAGCTCTGGGGAGAAAACTAAAATCAACCACAGATTACTCAGACTTGCCAAGTGTGCTCTGCAGAGCAGAGAGTACATCCTCAGCTCACTGCCCGTGCATAACTCCCCTTCACATTGATGGGAGTTATGTACTTACATCCACAGGAGGCTATTCCCTGATGCCTGACATCTTGTTTTATCATTTAGGATACTGAAATGACCACAAAATTGTAGGGGATGTAGTGATTGCAGCGAAGACCAGGATGTCAGGGTGGTGCCATGGTTACATGGACTGGAGATTCCCTCTCCCTTACCTGACAACATTGCTTGGCCCAGGATGCCTCTGTTCTCTCACTGCTAATAGGGCACCTTCTGGATAGTTTTGCAGTGTTTTCTCCATGGAATTGAAATAAGACAAAACTTAACCTCCCAAATTCTTCAACATCTCTGTAGAAGAGATTTATGCCAACTTAATGTGAAAGGGAATTAGCCCTATGGAGGAATCAGCAATCATACATGCCAGGTAAGATGAGCAATCGCTGCAAAGGAGATTAATTAGGAGTAATGGGATAAAACTGAGGGGTGGGGTGGCAAATTTAGTTTGGATATTAGGTCATGCTCTATACTATTGCATTTCTCAGCCCATGGAACAGTCTTTAATCTTACCTCTTTGGAAACTCAAGTGTGTACAAAGCTTGAAGCCTATGAAGGGACTGCAGTAGGATAGGATATGAAAAGGATGGGAGCCTTCCCATGATGAATAATCCCTCTGGCATCTCTGTGTCCCCTCCTCCTTGCTGAAGGAGACATGGGCAGGGGAAAATGGAAGCCCAAGAAGGTATGAATACTTCTATGCTATGAGCAAGAAAAACACAAACCTGTGACCAATGTTTTCCTTTCCTCCAGGGGTGCCTAGGTCTTGTGTTTTCATTGACTCTGGGCAGGCTGTTGGTCAGAAGCAAAAAAATCCTTGTGACCACAGTGGGAAAAAATGAGGTGCAACTGGGGAGAAGATTGCTGTCTGCAGGTGCTGAGACACAGTGCAAGAGGAGGACTTGGTGGATCTGCTCTCACTTTGCTCCTAGAGAATAACTACACAGCTCTGCAGCTGGAACTTTTTTGTTCCCCAGAGTGCTTGCACATGATTTTAATTTTGTTTTGAGTCTGGACCATCCTGCCTGTCCCATTGACCTGAGAGACACACATCCAGGATGGAGACTTGCACCTTGTCCCACAGAGAGTGTGTCCCACAAAGCAGGTGGCAGAGCAAGCCTTGGCCCAGCCTCAGCCAGGCTGATGATGTGGATGTACCCAATATTTCTCCTAATAGGCATGTGTAGGTGGACAATTATAACTGTGCAATGGTTCAATTTTTTAAGGCAGAACCCACTTTGTACCCTTGCAACATCATCACTAAGCTCTGAGGCCTGAACTCTCTGCTGTTCTAACAGAGGCCAATGCTGGTGAAAATAGGGTGGTTTTTGTCATTCTTCAGTTCTTGTAATTCTTTAGTGCTGTTCCCTAAAGTTTTTTTATGTTCTCCTGAGTTCATTTTTGTCCCTGAAAACCTCAGTTAGGTCACTAGCCTCATGGGTGTGTCTCTTTAAGCCTGAATATGTCCCTGAATTTTGGGTCTGTATTGTCATGGTATGTTGCACCAGTATGTGTTTTCCTGGCATACACCATCCAAATTGCCTTTGGCTGGAATTTGTTAGTTCTCTAGTGATACTGGGTGGTAAGAACATTCATCTTCTCTGTTCAAAGCCATTAAGATTGCTGGGGTAATAGCCAAGCCTGGTCTGCTACTCAGAGATCCTCCCTGTACTTGCAGAAAGCTGCTAGAGCAGGAAAACCTCGTCCTATGCTATTTGTACCCTGTAGACCTCTCCCTCTTCTCCCAGCCTTCCCTCCCATCCACAGTGACATGTCTGCAAGGAGTGACAGCTGCTCAACATTACACCTTCAGCCAGGTGAAGGTTTCCCCAACCATGATGGTGCTGTGCCTAACAAATGACAGAGTTTTTATTTATAGTAAAGGGCATTTTTGACCTTCCCTATCTTCTTACTGCTCTTTTAAGTCTGCTTTAATCTCATTACAAAAGAAAGTAAGAGCCTTAGAGGGAGAATCTCTACCCAAGCAGGCCAGCTCAGATAAAGCTCTAAGCACTGTAGGGTGAAAACCTCCAGTGTCTGGTTACTGACTATGTGGGAATCAACAGGAGTGAAGATGTGACCTGGCAGCCAAGTGAAAAAAATACTTAGAATGAGGCTGATTCTTCCCTCGGCTTCCCTTTTGGTTTAATCAGACTTTTCCCAATTCGTCTGGCTAAAAAAATCTAACAGAACAATCAGACTCTTACTCCTGGGCCTTTTCCTGAGCGAGCTCTGAGAAGCAGATTCATCCTTGTCCTGGTGGAACACCAGAGAGGAGGTGACCTCCTGGCTCCTGTTGCTACAGGGAACTGCTGAAGGCTGGTTTGGCTCCAGGCAAAATTTGCAGCAGGTCTAATATTTTCTTCAGTTACAGGATGAAGGCAGCTCTGCTTGGCCAGGCTCCTTCCCACTCCCAAGCTGCCCTGAGACAGGAGAACACCCATCCCCACGCAAGCAGAAGAGGTGGCAGGGAGGCAGGGGGAATGCAGGAGAGAGGTTTGTGCTGTGAACTGGCAGAAGTCAGGGGCTGGGCCCCACCTGGGGGTTGGAACCATTGGCTCCAGTCCCTGTTTTCTGCCCTTGAGATTCTCTTCCTTCAGTTCTGCATGTTGGAAAGAACAAAGCAAGACATCTTCTTTGCTGTTTCAGGAATTGTTTATTTTTCTTATCAAGACCTCAGAGGCAGAGGCAGTGTCCTCCAAGAGCACCAGGGCAGAAAAGGCAATGGCTGCCAATCAGCAGCTACCTTTTATACCTTACTAATGACCATTCGAGAAATAATATGTATTTTATTTTGTTTCCAACACCAGTAAACCCTCATCTTATTGATATATCTTTTCAATACTAACTTTTTTCCACCAACCACCACACCACAGGAACTGGTGTCAGAGAAGAAAGGAAGAAAAAGAGAAGAGAGAAGAAGAAGAAAGAAGGAGAAACCACACCCCAAGGAACCCATCTTGTGTCTATATAATACATAGAACAAAATCCAAACCTACAAATAAACTCTTCTGTGATGCAAAAACAAAAAGCCTTTCTCACTTCTTGGGTGTTTGCAGTTCATCCAGGATTGAGGGCAAATTCTCCCAAGGGCTCAGATCAACATCCAAGCCGTCCTGGGGTGCTCTGGGGATAAATAAAACCCCCAGGGGAGAAAAAGAGGTTTCCTGGCCTCCCTTGACTCCCACACTGAGCAAAGTATGCATAGACCTTAGTGCTCTGTAAAGTGTTTGGGGTTATGTGCTTGCAGCTGTCATTGGGGCTGTGGGAGTTCCTCTGTGGGTGTCAACAGGAGCCTCAGTACCTCCTTTTGAGCTCCTTTTCAGGGGTAGAAAAGGATCCATAATATCAGAGTGTTGGGCAAATTTCAGATGGGTGTGATGAACATTCCTGCATTATTCCCCAGTTAAGGTTTTTTCCCTATATTGCTGCAGGCTGTCCTAGGGTACTGTCACCTCTGGTCTTAAATTTGGCCTCTCAGCAACATTCAGTAAAAGCAGAAGCATTTAATCTCCCCTCCTGCGTCCAGGCTGATGCTTCACTTTTTATTGTCTACATATATCTGTAATTATTAACTTAGAGCAACATTTCATTGGCCAATAAACGTTAGTTATGATATATTTGGTAGCTTTATGAAATGTAATTAGTGCTGGAATAGTGTGAGATACTCAGGAGCTTCTGTGCTGGTAGATGAACCTTTTATCAGCTGTGGGCATTTAATTCACTTTAAGAGAAAAGCTGTAAACAAATAACAATATTGCATCCTTGGGCTGGCCTAGTTTCATCTTGTTTGCCTGCCTGGCTGCTGTGTTCCTACAGTTTCCTTATATGATTTTTAGCTCCCGCAGGCTGGTAGTAAATTGATCATTGTTGGTTCTGAGATTCAAATTTCCCTTTATACCATCCACATCATATTTCACTGGAACCCAGGAACCCTCTGCCAGTTTTAGAGGACCTTGCTTGAGAAGTGTGGGACAGAAAAACTCGGAAAAATCCTGTTACCAGAGCTTTGAAAGGATGCAGTTTGGCAATCAAAATAAAAGATATACCATTTGGATTAAGCCATATTCTGGTTTTTTTTTGGGTTTTCTGGCCAGAATAAATAACCCCAAATTGTAGAATCATAGAATTGTTTAGACTGGAAAAAACCTCTAAGATAATTGAGTCTAACAATTAACCCAATGTTTATCACTAAATCTAGTCCCCAGCTGCCATATCTAGATGTTTTTTGAATACTTCCAGAAATGGGGATTCCACTACTTTCCTGGGCATCCTGTTCCAATGCTTGACAACCCTTTTGGTGAAGGAAGTTTTCCTAATACCCAATCTAAACCTCCCCTGGTGCAACTTGAGGCCCTTTCCTCTTGTCCTATTCTGTGTTAGTAGGGAAAAGAGAACAACCTTCACCTGGATACAACCTCCTTTCAGGAGGTTATAGAGAATGAGGTCCCCCCTGAGTCTCTTTTTCCCCAGACTAAACACCCCCAGCCTCAGTCACCTTTCACAAGACTCCAGATCCTTCACCAGCTTCACTGCTCTTCTCTGGACACCCTCCAGCACCTCAAAGCCTTTCTTCTTGATAAAGCTTTGCTGGTGGCACATGGTGATCTCCTCAGCAAGAGGACTGCAGCAGGGGAAGTGTCTTCCACTGCTCCTCACTCTCAGGGACTTGGAGTATTGTTAGCTGAAACTCACAGCCATGTGCTAATCTAGTGAAAAAGGGAAAATAAAATGCTTTTAATCTTTATTTACCTGGGAACTAACACAGAGAGTGCTTGGACATGGTGCCCAAGGGTTATCAGCAGGCTGTGGGGCTGGTCTCAGTGCAGGCTGACAGAGCTGGCAGGAGGGGGAATTCACTTGTCATCCCTTGGATTATACCTGATTTATGCCTTCACTCTCTGACTTCAGAAATCTCACAGTGGCAAGCTGCATTGTCTTAACTTTGCATTTGTAGATTATCCACACTGCAGAGTTATAAATCCTCCTGAGCACAGCGTGGATCCAAGGCCTAATTATATTGTCAGCGATAGGGTCTGGGGCGGGAGTGGATGTGCGACAATGCTCTGCCGGCCCCGAGTTCAGGAGGCATTCATAGAGGCATTTTATCAGTCAATTTCATGAGACATTAATTAATGAGATACTTCAATTAGATCATTTCTGTCACTAGGAAGGAATTATTCTTCATGGTCAAGATTACATCATCTTAATTAGTCCCTCTCCAAGTAATTTGCTTCTTTTCAAGCCCCGAAGAAGGGTACATTCATTATAGATAATTAATATTCAAGTTAATTGACTGTACCCTACAATTCACGGAGCCCCTTTGAAACAGATTTTCTAGTTAGGCATCGGGAAGGGCTGTTAAAGTTGCACTGTGCAGTCCTCTGTAAGGCTTCTCAATCATCCGGGGACAAAATTATAATTATCAGCCCCGGGCCTGCCTTAGCCACTCCAGTTAATACACACAATAGAATTCCCATTCTGAGCAACTACTATAGAGAGACAAAAGTTGAGACCAGAAGGTTAAGTTAAAATCTCTTGTATTTATGTATACACTATGCAGGGAATCTATTTTTTTTTTTTTGTTAACACATATTCTTCACAGCAAAATTGCTTTGATTTGTCTATTTCAGTTTTAAAAGGGAATTTTTATAATAAGCCAATCAGGAATAACAGATACTTGAAGCTCAGATGCTCTGTTTGTTTATTCTCTCCTAAGAAAGGTCATGCAATATTAATGTTGTGTCTTTTAATGTTGCATCTTTTAATGTTGCAAATAATCTACAGAAATCACTGTATCCCACTCAGAGTAGTAAATTTAAGGGATCTGGCTGATGTCGTCAAGAAACTCTCTGGACAACTTTTGAGTGGTCTTGGGAATCTGGAGAGGTCCCAGCTGACTGGAAGATGGTGAATGTTGTCCTGGTTTTCAAGAAGAGCAAGAAGGGGAGCCCTGGCACCCACAGGCATGTCAGTCTTACCTCTGTGCCTGGAAAAGTTATGGAGATGATTGTCTGGATGGGTACAACACAGTCACTGGTCACAGCCAGCATGGCTCCATGGAGAGAAAGTCCAACTTACTAAACCTGGTTGCCTTTTATGACAAGGTGACACTCCTACTTGACCAAGGGAAGCCAGTTGGGGTAATCTTTTTGGATTTCATTAAAGCTTTCAATACTGTCTCCCACAGTATCCTTCTGAACACGATGTCCAGCAGACAGCTGGACAAACCTGTCATGGGATGGACACAGGTTGGGCACAAAGGGTGACAGTGCCTGGGGTGACATCAGGCTGGAGACCTGTCATTAGTGGGGTCCCATAGGGTCCATCCTCAGCTCTGGGCTCTTCCACATCCTCATAAATAATTTGGATGCAGGACTGGAAGAGATAATAACCAAGTATCTAAAAAGGGAAAGGGTCAGATTCTGCACCTGGGAGGGGCAGCCCTGGATGTACAGACAGACTGGGGAATGAGAGGCTAGAAAGCAGTGCCATGGAAAGGGACCTGGGGGTCCTGGTCAATGGCAAGCTGAATGTGAGCCAGCAGTGCCCTGGAGCCAGGAGGGCCAACAGAGTCATGGGGGGCATCAGACACAGCATCACCAACCAGGCAGGGAGGGGATTGTCCTGCTCTGCACTGGGGCAGCCTCACCTCAAATGCTGGGGGCAGTTTTAGTCACCACATAACAAGAAAGACTTTAAGCTATTAGAGACCATCCAGAGGAGGACAATGAAGATGATGAAGGGCCTTGACAAGAAGCCATGTGAGGAGCAGCTGAGGGCACTTGGTCTGTTGAGCTGGAGGAGACTGAGGGGAGAGCTCACTGCAGTTACAACTTCCTCGAGAGGGGCACAGAGGGACAGGCACTGATCTCTTCTCTCTGGTGACCAGTGATGGAAAAAAGGGAATGGCCTGAAGTTGTGTCAGGGGGGGTTTAGGTTGGATGTTGGAGAAAGGTTCTTCACCCAGAGGGTGGCTGGGCACTGAACAGGCTCCCCAGGGCAGTGGGCACAGCACCAAACCTGACTGAGTTCAAGAAGCATTTGTCCATTCCAGCTCAGCTTTTTCTGTGATTCTGTATCATATACAACCATTGGCACATAAATTTTCTTTTCTAGTATTTCTACTGTAGTTTTTACATCTTACTTAAGTCACAACTTCACTTTGTTCTCTTTCAGACTGAAGTGGTATTTTATATTTGAAAATGCTGCCTGCCTAAAATCTCAGAATCTGGAAACCTCAAATACAAGTCAGTGTTTCCACAAGCAGCTATTAAAAAAGAAAATAAATTGATAACATAGGCTAGCAAAGTTACAAGCATCTACAAGCCTGGAACAGCTCCCACTGAAGCCAGGGAATTGTGCTGTCTGTGCTTGGATCAGGGCTAGATCTGCCTAATTGCAAGTGCAATATTGCTGCTCTTTATTCCAAGCAGAGCTTCAGAGGAAAAGAGATTCAGTCCATACGTGTGCAAGCCTTTGTTTTTAAAAACAAAACTTCCCCTTTGACTTGAACTGTAAATAACAGGGCCAGGCAAATAATGTGGATAACGTCACTGAATGTGTGCTCAGATTTCAGTGGTTTATAGTTCTTCCTGTCTTCACGCCACTTATTAGTTTCCTCTGAATAGTCTTCCAAACAAATTAAACGGCAGGAATGTTAGTGGAAGCAGTGAGATATAAACAAACACTGAATATTCAGAGCCACTATTTTTATTCCCAGCAGAAACCTAGCTTTAAGATCAGGTTTTCTCCAACTGTGGAGAAGAAATATTAGTGTGAGTACAACAGTGTTTGTGTGCTGTGGTTTTCCAGGAGCACTGCTAGAAGCAGGCCAGGAGCAGGATGCTGTGGAGTGAGTACACACAGAGTGAGACTTGGGAAAGGTCTGTATGTGAGAGGGTTTTTGGCAGTAAAATGGGGAATCCACTGCCTGCATCACATGGGCTGCACAGAGAAAGGAGTTTGCTCTCACACCATTCCCATCAGGATCTGTTGGAATAGGTTTGAAGCAGGGATAAACATGTTGAATATTTGAATTTAGGAGTATTTATGAGGAGCTGTTCTGCTTGCACTGCTCTTTCTGCAGACCTCCCAACCTCTTCCAGCCACACTGCGAACCTCACTGCAGGAGGTGAGCACCAGACCCCACAGCAGCTGTCCTTGCTGAAATGTCACCTGTCCTGCACATGTGGCAGAAGGAATGCAGATTCCCAAGTATGGAATAATTTTGGAGACTACTGTATTCTGCATTTGGCCATGTGGCAAGAAAAGGTCTAGGAAAAAAAGAGAAGTACATAAACTTCAGCTAGGAAATGCTTTGTTGAGAGTTATCCACCCAGGGCTGTAAAAAATCTAGCTTGAATTAACATCCTGCCACTTGCTTAGTGCCTCTGCCTAATTCTGTTATCTCCAATTGATTGTCCAAGAGTAATTCTCGGGAGCTTGCCCAATTTTTTTTATTGCTATTTAAGCCAATGAAAAGCGATAATCTAAAACTTCTTTTTGTCTGTCTCCCCATCGTCTCCATCCACATTAATTTTCTCTAGAGAACTTCTAGCCCTACCTATGTACCATTGCTGCATTTGAAATGCTGATACTTTTTTCCAATTTTTCTGCCCCACAGGAAACTGCAGAACCCTCTTGCTGTTGGTTCTAGAACCCATTAGATTGACATTTTGTGGCCCAAATCAAATCTGTGCTCTTCTGTCACCTGCTTATGAGAGTAGAGGCTCTGCTTCCACTGGCACAGAGAGCAGTGAGTGCACAGACACAGAGCAGTGGACCAAGCTTCTCCAACTTTTAAAATTTATCACTGATTTTGAGTTAAAACAATGGTAAAAAAGCTTTCCTGCTTGTGTTTCCAACTCACCTTCCAGGCTGTCTGTCACCTTGGCTGTGGACACCTTTGCTCTCCCAGCTCTGGAACTGCACTCTCTGCATAATAACAATCACAGGGTTTGTTTAGGAGGATCACTGCAATATATTTTCACCTCTGGAACAGCTAATTTGAGGATCTCAAATTGCTCTGCAAACAAAAGTGCAAAAATTACCAAAGGTCAGTAGCATTAACCCTATCTTGACACTGATTAATTTAATGTCCAGAGAGACAGAAGGTCCACACTGTGGGGATGCTGAACAAGTGCACTTTGAATTGAAGTCTGCAGGAGCTGTGGGTGTTCGATGTCTGTGTAAAGCAGAAATCCCAACAGGGATTTGTTTAAAGGTAAATAGAAGAACAAATGGGGAAATCCTGACTCCCAGTCCTCTCCTCTGATCACCGAATCACTCCAAAGGGTAACTTATTTAATCATCCCATGTCTGTGCAACACCAGCCTGAAGCTTGTAAAAGGTGTTTTGTATTTCCAGGGCTTTGCTTCTTAGGCTGTAAAAAACACTCGCTCTTTAGAAATACTCCAGTGTCTGTGCAGTTCTGATGTTTAAACTGAGCACATTTAGGTCTCTCCCTACTCCTGTGTGAGCACTGGAAGGAGCTGATGGAGATTTTTTGCAATGTTTCATCATCGTGCTCAGTAGCTCAGAAGTTTTCCTTGCGCTAAATTTTCAGATACCCTGGTTTCTGTCCCCAGACTTTTATTGACATCTTCAGGCCCTGGCTGACTCCAAATTAGGAAGGAAATGTCCTGAGACAGAAAGCACTCATCAGCACATCCTGCATACTGAATAATTACAGTGAAAAACCATGTCCATTAGCAGAGGTGAGCAAAATCATGGAAAAAAGATAATGGAGTCCACTGGAGCAAAAAATCCATTTCAGCAGAGATCTCTGAGAGCTGGGGGAGCTGTTTTCAATGAGAAAATATCAAATTGCACATTTTAAACTACATTTTTCCTAGCAGAAAATTCGGGGAACCAGGTAGATGCTGTCTTTGGACAGACTGGACCCAGGGTCCCACAATCCTGCTTGGATGAACTGGAAATGTGAGAGCTGTTTGGGATGGGAGCAGCTTCCCGACATGATGCTCTGCCAGACACAGGGCAAGAGGAAGAAATCAAATTTCTTCTGGAGTGACTGATAGCCTCTGACAACATGAGGCAGGTTAATCACAGATTATGCTGTAACCTTGCCATTAGGCAACTCAAAAGTACTTCTGCATGTCTTAATGGTGCAGCACAGTACACTCAGCATAGCAGCATGGAGGGTTTTTCCCAGCTAAGCATTTATCTTTTTATAAAAATCTCCAGCTTTTCATGAGAAAACCTCTTTTAATTAGGGTTGTCTTACGTACTTGGACGTTTGCCCAGCGTTTCAGCATCTGCTGTTTGCTTTGCAGGTAGGGACCTAGCTGGCACCCACAGAAAGAAGCTTTTTGCAGGTCTCTGAAGAGGCTCAGGGAAGAGCATTCGTGGCCCAAATCTGTGGCCAGAGCATTGTGAGTCATTTCCATACTGTGCTTTGGGTCTGACAGGCTGCAAACAAAGAGAAAAGGCAAAGAGCTCGCAGAGCACAGCCATGGGGGCTGAGATGGTAACCTGATGGGACCTTTCCAATGAGCACTGAAAATAACCATGATCTGCATGCTGGACAAAGTCTTTCCAAGCTTTTTTCCCTGCTTCTTTTCTCCTTTTGCTTCTTCTCTCTTTCATCACGTCCTTTTCATTTTCAATTTCAGCTACTTGATCTCCAGATATTTCTGAAATGGCTGGGAAAGAGGGAGACCAAAAAAAATGAAGCTGACATAAGGGAAATTGAAGTGCGGGGAGAAACCAGAGCAGTTTATTCCAGACCTTGTTTAATAAAAAAATAATTAGAAAATTTCAAAACTCTCTGCAAACTGCAATCGCATTTTCTGTTTATTGACGATGGACAAAAGCCTTGAAGCTTTGGTTTCTTATGATAAAAAGAAGCAGTGCTTGCTTTGTAAAATAATTTTTTCCCCTCATTTACTAACCTGAAGGGCTTTTGCATCTGAAACAGACAATATTCAGAGGTCTGCATTCTTTCCAATTCTTGTCCTGCTCCCCCAGCCTGGTTGACATTTACCTTCATGACCTCCATCCTCCCTGGGTGGGCTCAGAACTAAAGCCATTGCTTGAAGTTACTGGTGAAGTGGATGTGGATCATTGAAGGAGATGAAAACTTGTGCTTATGCCCTGTTCTCCATCACAAGGAAGAGGGATTGGCCAGGCTTTTCAGTTTGGGAAGTAGATGAGGGAAAAAATTAGAAGGCATCAAAATCAGGAATGGAAAGGAGTAAACAATAAGCAAACAATTATTCACATTTTCTCAATATGCAAGACCCACCTTGATCCAATGAAATAATCAAGTGGTGCACCCAAAACAAAAAAAAACCAGTATTTTTCTTCTAAAGAAACCTGTGAAACTTGCTGCCTCTGGGTGCTGCAGAGAGAAAATGTTTAAGCATTCTTAAAATAGACTATAGAGTAGTGAATAATTGCATTACAGATGACTATTAGACATGATGGTTCACACCCAACCTTCAGCTCAGGGAGACCTGAGCTGCCACCTGACAGAAGGTGGAGGGATGTGCCAGGTTACAGTTTGTACAACCTTCCTCCTCCTCCTCCCACTTCCATTTTCACTGATAGGATGGACTGTGAATACATTGAAGTTTGATGGGTCTTTCGTACCAATGTGCCATTCCCCAGCCCAGTTGTGCTTAAAATCTCTCAATTAAAAATGGAGGCTGAATTAGCTGAATCAGTAGGTGAATTTAAACTGCTGAGCAAAGACAAAGACTTCCTTCACAATTATCCACCTGGTCAGTGCACCAAGTGCTGTGGCAGAAAGAGTAATTTAATTCTTGACTCTCTGAGCATTTGGATAAAATTATTTCTTCTCTGATAACTTTCTTTTCTCACTTATGTTGCGTCTGGACTGTTTGGAGCAGAACCCCTTCAAAATCCTAGATGTCTTCAGCTGTTAGTAGCAAGACTTGTACAACAGAGCTTTAACCTTCTCAAGGTTTCTAGGTTCTTCTTTCATAGAAGTAAATAATTCTCATTTCTATAAATTATAGCATCTTCAGCTAAGGCTTCATAAATATCTTCTAGTAAAACAGGGCTTGTAATAAAACTACTCTTTGATCTTACACTTACTGAGTCACGAGAAAAGTTCTCTCTTTGATGCTATCTCTCTGCTTTCTCCTTTGAATAAAGTGGGAAATGTACAAGGGCTGCTTCCTGTGCAGGTTTATTGTTTTGCAGGTGGTGGAGTGTTTTTAAAGACATCTGACTCAAGAACCAAGCTGTGTGGTGCAGCCACACACAGAAAGGCAGGGATGCCATCCAGTGGGACCTGGACAGGCTGGGCAGGTGGGGCTGTGTGAACTTCCTGAAGTCCTGTAAGGCCAAGCTCGAGGTCCTGCACCTAGATGGGGGCAATCCCAAGCACAAGTACAGGCTGGGTGCAGAATGGGTTGAGAGCAGCCTTGCAGGGAAGGGCTTGGGAGTGTTTGTTGATGAGAAGCTCAAAAATGTTTAGAGAGTCTTTTTAGCAGGTCCTGTTGTGATAGGACAAGGGGTAAACTGAAAGAGAGTAGGTGTTGCAAAGAAATTCTTCACTATGAGGGCGGTGAGGCCCTGGCACATGTTGTCCAGAGAAGCTGTGGCTGTCCCATTCCTGAAAGTGTCCAAGACCAGGTTGGATGGGGCTTGGAGCAACCTGGGACAGTGGAAGGTGTCCCTATCCCAGTGGAGACTGGAACTGGACAACCTTAAAGGCTGCTTCCAACCCCAACCACTCAATGATTCTGTGATTCTATGCTCCAGGAGATCATTGACTGGACAGAACTAAATATACCAATATCCATGTCAGAGGAAAAGTGTTTTTTTGCTGTTGGAGATCACAGGCAGAAGTAGTTGAAGTAAAGAAGTTGAAAGTTGACGCTCATTAAGTTTTTTCCTAAGTGTAAATAATCTCCAAGTGCTGTTGTGATTGTCTCTCTTCACATACAGTTATTATTGGGCAGCACCAAGCTGTGTTTGGTTGTACATTGCCATGTGGGAGACATTTGACTGATCAGGGTGTGATATTTTTGGGGTTGCTGGTGCAGGAATGGGAAGATGACCTTCCTTAAATGTGAGCCATGAGGGACTAACCCAGATTTCTCCTCTGACAAGTATGTAACTTGCACAATATGAAGTCTTTAAAAAAGTGCCTGGAAGACAATTTGGATTCAAATAATGTTTTCTAGGAGGAGCTGCCTGCTGGCACTGTGTCTCAGTCCGCTGTGTGTTGACAAGCCCAAAGCAGAGTTAAGAGGCCCTCTGAAGCTGACTGAAGTCAGTGTCAACAAAGCTGGGATTTCTTCCAACCAAAAGCTGTGCAACCAGTGTGAAATGTTTGTCAGGCTGTAGAGAGGAACAGCCAGAGGAGCTACCAAAATATTTAGCTGAGGCTTTCAGAGAGACATTGGGTTTCTGCTAAAAGGTACTGCAGTGGCATTCAACACTGAGGAGGGTTTAATCCAGAAATTTCCTCGAGTTTCCCCTTTGGAAGGATGTCACTGGGAGTTATCCTGACAGTTCTCCCTCTGTCACTCACAGACAGTTTCTACCACACTCACACACCACAGACATCACACTTTTCCTAACTCCCCCAGAGCTCTTGGTGTCAACTACTTGCCAGTAAAAGGATTCTTCTCTAACTCCCCCACTATCCCAATGTTTAGGATGATTCCCAAAATGAGACTGCTGCACAAAAGGCTATTGACTAACTATGGATCCACTTCTCTCTTGCTGGAGCACAGCAGCTCTGATGAACACAGAGCACTGATGTGTCCTGGCCCTGAGCTGGGGCTTTGGCTGATGGCTTTGGAGCAGCACAAGTGACAGCCCCCTGAAAACCTGAGAGGAACTCAATGGGAGCAGATTGGTGAGGACACTAAAGACAGCTGCCCTGCTCCTGAGAAACTGTTCTGCTGTGCTCACAGGCACTCACAGTCTCATCTTTTTGTCTCATCCAAAGGACAGGGCATTGCTTGGGAGGCAGTTTCTTGCTCTGTAAAATCGTATCAAATGCCCACTGAGGCCATCACAAGGAATATTATAGCCTCAGAGGGTGATAATTGAAAACAGGACATTATATCAATTTTAAGGAGGTATTTCCTCAAACAAGAGGCTTATATGAAGCCATTTCTACTTGTTTTGTCACCTAACTAAAAGATTCATGGCTGATTGAACTGCATACTTCCTCAGCATCTGCAATAGTTATCCACTGGGGCTTCAGTGGTGATTATCTACAGAGCTTAACCACGAAGCCAGGATAGTAGATGGACTCGTGGTACCAAAGATCAGTAGGGTACAAGGCTAGAAGTGACAATTAGATCATTATATTCTGTTCTCGTGAAGATACAAAGTAGAAAAAAGTCACCTAGTGTTGCCTGCTCTGAGCCCAAAGCCTTATGCTCGATTAGACCATCTGTGTTGTTTCCAAATCCCTGTTCCCCCTGTTTGTGGACTGATTTAACCAGAAATCCCACCTTGCTTGAGAATTACTGGAGTGAAAAAGCAAGTGACGAGTCTGTAAACAGACCAACATTCTATCAAATATTATTTTGTGATAATATTGATGGAAACCTTTTCCCCTTGGCATAGGAAGAAGAGGAGAGGCAGTATTTACATTGACTGAGGGAAGCATAAATGCTGGATTCTCACGGGCTAATTTATAGGACCCTGTGGAGTGCTGAGGAGTGGAATGACCATGTTGACCTGGCAGGGTTGAAGCCAGTTCTGTTCAATAAACTACAATGAAAATGTTTTTGAAGGATTGTCCTTGCTATAGTTTGGTATTACATGAAAGAAAAAGGAAAAGAGACAGAGTGCAATCAAGAATAGAAAAAAGGATCAGAGAAAAACATTGGCATGGAGCTCACCATTTTTGGAGGGAGGAGAGCAGGGGGGAAATAATCCCTTTCCTCAAAGATTTTGGGGAGAAAAAACCCCTGCTGTGCTTGCTAAAATTCCCTTCCAGCTCCCATTGTCAGTGTTAATTGGTGATAGCCCCCATCACACAGAAGCACTGTGGAGGTAAAATGAAAGGAAGTATGTAAGGATGTGTGTGTGAGTAAGAGGCTGTTGTATCATGTGAATGAGGAGCACAACAATGGCCCAGAATAAGCTAATATATATAAATGAAAATATCAGCTTGATCCCTTGCTGGACTTTTTTGATGCTTTGAAAGTTCATGTTAATTCCAGCTGCGTGGGTCCCTTTATTAATTAAATGGTCAAGGCAAGCTCCATGTGCAGTACCAGTTCCACTAGCAAAGGATGAAAGCACCATGTTGACATCCTTATTCTAAGCTCCACAGTCACCTTCAGGGCCTGCATTCAGGGTGAATTACTTTGGCTTCAGTGAACTTAAAGAATCCCAGGCTTCTCTCAATAGGTTTTAAATCCCTCAGTGTTGTTCACCTAAGAAATGAGAAGGTCTCTTGCTGACACCCTTCTTGATGTTCCTGATAGTAAAAAAACTTTAGAGCCAAGTAGGTAGATCTAATTATTTCAAAAGGTTCCCAGCTGCACTGCTTCTTAGCTTTCCCTTTCATCATTTATTTAATTAGAAAAGTGCTTTATTTATTTTTACATGGTATGCAGCAGAACTTTACTTTAGACTCCTGAGAGCTCATGGTTTGGCTGTGTGCTGGGGGCTGCAGCAGGGGTTCCTCTTGTGCTTGAGTACAGTTTGGGACCAGGTGTTGACACTTCTCCTGTGGACAGAACAATCTCCACATTCATGGATGGCTTTGGTGATGTAAGAAGATTTCCTTTGTGGCTGACTTGAGGAGCTGCGTGGAGCAGTTACCTGTGCTCTCTGTGCACAGGTGGGACCTAAATTAAAAGCACAGGTAGGATCTAAACATAAAAACTGATGGTCCTTGCAATTATACTCTCGGTCAAAGGACACCTCGGATGAATATGCAGCCTTTGCTCTTTATCACTTCAATGGGTGGTGTTTTTGGGGGGCTCTTCAGAAGCATTCTGAATGCCAGTGCCAAAGGCTTGCTGAGGAGGAGGAGGGATAGCTCTGTGCTTAAGAAAAAGAGAGGTTCCAGGGCCCTGTGCCTCTGTTTCATGGAGAAAAGAGTGTAAGGATTGTCTTTCCTCATCCTTCTCTGCCTGGTCAGACTTTCCCTTTTTCTTTGTGACTTTTCCTCATCATCATCTCAGCAGTCTTGAAGTTCTGCAGGAGCGAATTCTCTCTGCAGGTTCAGGTTCTCTGTGCAATGTTCAGGTGTTGGTCTCCTTTGGAAATAACAAAGGATTTTGCCAGCCTTACTAGAGGAACAGGAAAAGTCAATGTCTAAGCTAATCTAAATTTGTAACCTTCTGAATTGAAGGAAGGACTTCCTAACAGCTCTTCTTGACCCTTGTCTGTATTTTGTACTCTCCTGGAAACCTTTTGTAACAACACCAAATTGAACACTAAATTAAGACTCTGAAAACATGGGCAATGGCAATGATATAAACCCTTATGTGTGAGCAGGGAACACAGTTCCAGCCCTGGTGGAAACCACAAGCAGAGCTTCCCTGGGGACAGGCTCTAATGTAGCTGGGTCACTCTGCCCTGGCAGTGCTTGGGCTGGCAGACCCAGCTCTGATCCACTGACCTCCTGCAGCAGCTCCTCAGCACCAGTGCCCAGGTTTGGGTATGTGTGTTGGGCATCTCAAAGAATCACAGAATCATGAGGCTGGAAAATACCTCTAAGATCATCTGGTCCAATCATTGACCCAGCACTGGGTTGCTGGTTCCAACTGGTTTAGGTCCATCATTAAACCTTATGCCCTAAATGCCCTGTCTCTCTGTTTTTTAAGTACCTTCAGGAACAGTGATTCCACCAATTTCCTGGGCAGTTTATTCCAATGTGAAGAAACTTTTTCTAATATCCAATATGAACCTCCCCTGGTGCAACTTGGTGCCATTTTCCTCATGTCCTAAAACTTGTTACCTGGGACAAACAACACATTTTTCTACACATTATGACAAGCTTTGATCCTTAAGTGTCAGAAAATAAAATCTGAACTGATTTAGAGATGGATCTCATAATTCTATGGTTAGACATTGCATGAGCCATCCCTGATTTAATTCACTGCTATTTTACTCTGTCCTATCATCTCATCATCTGTGGTTTGAATCAGTAATGTAACAACTTCTTCAGGGGTCAAGTCAATCGCTCCTCCTGGATTTTTTTCCTTTCTCTTCTTGTATTAGCAGCAGTAGGGGAGGTGAGGGCCCTGGAGGAGCAGTTGATCCTGTGGCTGTCCAAGGCGGGGATGGCTTTTTCCCAAGCCGGCACATGCCACTTGCCGCACAGTTTGGCATGCCAGGTGTCCAGAGGGTAGAGCCAGCTCTTAAGCTGCTTGCCATCCCTGGGTGGCATCATTAGTGCATCATATGTTTGGGAAAGAGAGATCCTGGTGAGAGCCCTGCATGGCAGAGCAGAAGGAGGAATGCTGGTGCCTTGCCCTCCTGCTGAGGGGAAAACGTTGCAGAGAATGGCTGAGTGGGTTTGGTGTGTGGGAGCATCTCTCCCGTGCTGTGCACACTGGTTGTCTGCAGCACCAGTCCTGCTTCTCCCCGTGCAGCAGAGTACAGGGCAGAACTGCCCCCAAAAAAAGGACTTTGCTTTAATTTTCAGCAAGAGCTTTGTGTTGCTTCTCTCATTTCTCCACCTTTTTGCACGTGTTTGTGCACACACACACATGCACTGTGCTCTTCCTTGGGTGCCTTTGTGCATTTACCTTCTCCTACAACACTGGGAAAAGCTTTATGGCACCTCAGTCTATTTTAGGACATGAACTCAAGCTGCAACACTCATGTCTTGGCTGTTTGATACTTTCCTTTGACCCTCCTGCATGGCCAGAGGACATGGGCAGCTCCACAAGAACTCTCCATGGGTTACAAAATGTGGTCCAGGCTTGTCCACAGCCTCCTGTGATCCAGCATTGTCCCAGGCTTGGTGACAAGGGTTTGGCCCATACCAGTGTGGTTGCCCCCCATGACATCTCCTGCCTCATTCCACAGTGATGACAGAGTCAAGCCAGCTCAATGGCAAGAGTAACTGGCATTAATTAGGGCTCCTGTGAGCTGTTGTGTTCCTCAGTGGCAGCCATGTGGCCTTCACAAATGCATAAAATTCCTCGGGTTTTGTAAACATCAAAAAATGCTTCATACAAACCTGCAGTGAACCCCACTGTGCAAAAGGTGTTTGGGATATTAATAGGAGATTTCTGTTGGCCAAACATTATGAGGAATCAGGAAAAAAAACCCAAACAAGCACAGGAGAGTGTTTTTTGCACTTGGATTTCTGGGAGGATCTGTGGTTGTTTCCCTGTGAAGGTTTCTGTTTCTCCAGTGACAGGAGTCACCTCCATGTGGGCTTGTAACAACACTGACATGTTTGCAATGGGAAAATCCTTAATACAATCACCTGCACTTGCACTGGAGGTTTGCCAGCACAGAATCATAGAGTGGTTTGTATTGGAAGGGAACTTAAAGATTGTTTAGTTCCAAAAACGTAGATGTGTGAGTGGAAGGACTCAGTGTAGTCCTATCTGAGTGATTGTTGCTCCACCCTTTCCCACCACTGTGCCTCAGTTTCCCCATATCTAAAATGATGGGACTCCTCAAGAATTACAGCACAAAAATACCCAAAAAAACAAAAGAAAAAAAACCAAAAAACCAACAACAACAAAAAAACCCCCACCAAAACAAAAAAAAACAAACAAAAAAACCAAAACAAAACCAAAAAAAACCCCAAAAACCCCAAAAACCAAAAAACAAACCACAAAAAACCCCCCCAAGACCCCCAAAAAACCTGGGTGGGAATTGAATGTTAATACAATGCAGGCTGCTGTCCTGGCTCTGGGTGGGGGGTGTCTAGAGGCTCTTTCTTTCTCGTGCCTTTTCTTTTCATTTTTGTGAAGAAAAAGAGTTTTGTGCATGCTTGACCACAGCAGCTGAGGAACACAAGTGCTTGGGAGAGGCAAAACTTGTGTGCCTTTCTGTGGGTGTTGCACAGCCCTGCCTGAGCCTGGATGGCACAGAGTCAGAGAGAGGCAGCTCAGGGGATGTGGAGCTGCATCCTGCTCCTTCTGCCCTGCCTGGTGAGGGGAGAATCATAACCTGACAAGGACCTGCAGCTTTTGTTATTCTCAGGGAAAACAGCTGAAACGAGATTTATTCATAAACACATAGTTCTTTAGGAGGAAAAGCCACGTGGAAGGAAATACTTCTAATGGGTAACACACAACATTAGATGCTTCCAAAATGTGTTTATGTTATCTAATAGCTCAATAATGAAATGTGCTGTCATCAGGGCTCTTTGCAGTGTTTGCAGAATTAAAGTAAGCGTTGCCATGTTTTGTGGTTTTAGTATTTTTGTGCTGCTTCTGGAGCACAAGGTCCCATCCCAGCTCAGGCCTCTTCGTGGCACTGCACAAACACCACCCTCAGTGGGTGAAGGGTGGGTGAAACCAGGTGGGTAAATGCTGTCAGGGCCTTTGGCTAATTCCCATTTTGGCCCTCTGGGATTCCAGCCCCTCTGGTGCCATGAGGTGAGCAGGGGGGGCAGTGTGTGTGCACTGCTCTGGCACTGAGGGCTCCTGTGCATGCAGCACGTGTTCACTCTCCCATCACAGCTTATTCCACCTCTCTGAAGGGACAGGTACAGTTTCCCATTCTGCCACAAGTAATAATTATCTCAGCAGTAACCTGTGGTGCTGCTTTGCCCTGAGGAGGCAGCTCTGGCTGCAGGAGGTGCAGCAAGATGCTCCAAATGATACTCTGTGCTATTTTGGCCGTGCACTTCTTGCACCAAGGGAATCAGCATAACACAAGGGGCAAGAACCTGGTGCATTTAACATGAAATTTTTGGGTATGTCTGTTTGGAGTGGTACAGGTGCTTGTAGGCTTCCCTTCACCTGCTCTCTGCCCAAGTGGAGCAGCCTTCCAGCTTAAGCATGTTTCTGACCTCAGGGAATGCAGCAGCTTCTTGATATGTATTAACCTCACACTCTGGCACTGCTGGTTTGCGTTCTGTCCCAAAGAGTTCCTCACCATTAAAACAACCATTCATCATTCCCCATGTACAATAAACCAGGAAACTGCATTTTATTTGGTTCCAGCCCCAGGCATCTGAAGCAGGTATGAATCTTTTAAATGCAAGTTCATCTTTAACTTCTCCCAAACGTGCCATGAATTACTTACATGGTTTGCTATCTGTCTGTAAAACAATCCCGAAATTGTAAATGATGTTGTAGCCCAGGTGGCTCTTTAATACTTGCAGAGGGAAGTTTGGTTCTATTGTTGGACAGAACTACCTTTCAGACAAGATTTCTAGAGGGCTTGAAAAGATGCTAATAACTGTGGTTGGTGCCATCCCAACAAGATTTGTCTGGTGTTGAATCCAGCCACTGGAGTTTGGACCATGTGTGGTAGAAAATACTCTGACAGAAGATTAAGGAATTAGGAAAATTGCAATTTACTGCTTTTGTGGTGTTTAATGACCACAAGAGGTCAGGGCTTCTGTTTTCACATCTCATGTGAGAACAGTACAGCACCTTGAAGACAGTGCCATCAGCTGCAAGAGGCATCTTCACCCTTTCACCATCACAGGCTGTGATTTTTTGCCTCCTCCTTTGCCCTGACAGCTGTGATTGCACTTCCAGCTGAAGGTCAGCCCCAGTTCCTGATCTGGCTGAAAATTCAGGGGTGAACCTCATGTTTGCAGTTGGTAGAACAGAGGAAGAGGAGGGCTGGACAAAGAGACAAGGAGATCGTGGGTGGTGTTATTTTTGGTACTAATACAGCACCTCAGGGGCTCATGCTCATTATAAAACCATCTCTCTGGATATGCAATGTTCTCTGGAGCTTTGATAGGCTTTATTATGTGCAAATATTGACCAAAATTAACCCTGGGAACCATGGGAAGCCTGAATGGCATCTATCCAAGCAGCCTGGGGTACCTGAGATGACCAGCTTTGATGGAAACCCAAGGACCTGATGGCAAATCTAAATATGTAGATTCTCATGGGCAACTGAGAACATGTTTAGCTCACTGAATATTCAACAACAAATATTCCATTCTCTGGAATGGATCATACTTCATCTTGGAGGCATGGAGGTAAGTTTCCCTTCTATTCCTACTGGAATTTTATCTTCTCTCTCTTGAGAGATGTAGACACTGCCTAGTGATTTCTAGACTAGGTAAGGCACTGTATGCCTCTCAACCATGGAGAAAGGAGGTAGACAGAGCAGTTTAGAGAAATCTTTGTCCTGGTCACTTGGGTGTTGACAGGGACTATGTTGTCCTGTGTTTCACCTGAAGTTGAATTGAAAAAATCCAAACTCAGGTGACCTCACGTGGTAGTGAGGCTAACCTCAGAAAGGAAAGGTTACTCAGGGGAAGGCTCTTGAGAGGAAAGGCACCTAGGGCACTTTATAATCTGGAATAGAAGTGCACCCAGCATCTCAGACCAGTGAAGATCTGAAGCAAAATACAATGCATAGAGCAAGGGGCCCTTACAGCAGGAATTCCTCTTCTCCTCTCTTGTCACACAGGTTTATCCCTCTAATTTCTATTCCAGAGTCTTTTGTATGTCACTGCTGATGGCATTAAAGACTTTTCTGTTCAAACCTGTGCTAGAACACACCCTCCCTAGGAGGCAGCCTCAGTAGCACCCTGTACCAACACTGGCTTTGGAGTATGAGGTCAGTAACTGCTGATGAATTCATCAACTTGGTGTTTCTGAGCTGGAGACTGAAGGAATGTATGCATTTTCCTGTATATCAGGAATAAAATGCTTGGCCATGGCTGTACTAGGAACTTTGCCATCTCTGAATTCACGCTATGCCAGAAAAGTCATTTGCTACCAGCCTCCTGCTTCCAGAGCACCACAATGTAACACCTGTTGGGTTTCTGTTTTTGCTTTAAAGTGTGCATCAGGCCCCAGGGACATGGTTGTTTTGTAAAGATGAAACTCTCTGCCTGCTCTCCTGAGACAGAGCCAGAAGTGTGAATTTTAAAGGACCTGGTGGAGTCCCAAGTGGTTAAAATGGATAAAACACCAGCACTGGGTACTTTAGCCTGCTATGCTAACAGCATACAGGAGCTTCAGAGGCAACAGGGCCTCCTAAATACCTATGGTAATGTCTAACAAGAATAGAAGATGTCAGACAAAACAGCAACTACATATCTTGAGGAAAAGCCTTGATGTTTCCTTAGCTCATTGGACATTTATCAAAGCATAACCTGTAGGTTAGCCTACAAAGCACCAGAAAACAAAGGCTCTGTGTTCACATCTTTCAAGGGGGGAGGTTAAACAAAGGACACTGAAATATGCTATGTCAGAAGATCTTTGTTTCTAGACATCAGTGGAATAGAGGATTTGGAATAGCCTTATCACTTCCTTCATTGTCCTTGCCCATGGGTGTTTCTTTTTTTTTCAAAGAATAAAACAGATGAAGAAGTAAAAACAATTGATATCTGTTGATGCAGTTGTTTGGGTAGCCATATGTGCATCACCTGGAACATGAACTACTCATTTTCCAGAAAGTAAACATGACCCACTCTGCACAGATCTACAGAGTATTCTGCTGCCATAGATGTAGGATGTTCAAGATAAACTCTTTTCCTCAGGGAGTAATAGATTAAAAAAATTAGTGAAATTATTCTATTAGCAAGTTCCACAAATGGGACATATGTTAATGGGACAGATGTTAAAGGGATTCATGCTGTTTTTTCTTAGGATGGGTAAACCTCCAGTGGAACATATTTGGATGCCATATAACCACTGCCAAGAAATAGCCTGTTTTAAAAGGATTATCATGTTTTAATAAAAGTCTTTGTTTCACAGGAAAACCACCTTCTGGGTGACTATTACTTCTTTTTCTTTCCTGAGTCCTTACCAATGAAATTCAATGGCTAATACCTTCCTCTTACCTCAGCAGTCTGAGCAAAAAGACCTTCCCAAAGTCCTTCCAAAGCTCCCTTCTCTGCACTATCAAGAGAAAATGTCTTTTCCTTCTTTGCACTCCCTGCTCTGGAGCACAGGCACCACTTTTCACAGCAGCCTGACACACGACTTTATCCCGTGGGCAGCAGCTGCTCCATGTAAAGGTTAAGAGACTCATGTGGATGCCAGGTAATAGGTCTGGTCTGGCACCAGCCCATTTCTCCAGTTGATGCCAATGCCAGATGCTCTACAGGGTAATTTGCTGGCATGCAGTCACATCTAAACAGTCTCTGAACATTTCACTGAATGAGCAGCTCAAAGAATAAGAAGAAATGCTTTGAAAGGAGAAAAGACACGGTGAAACCACAGAGAACCGAGAAGGTCACCTTCAAATACAAGTGAGATGCGTGGTCTTAAATAACTTTAGTGGGGCTGGTTCTGGGTGAGGAGAGGTGCCTGTGCAGAGGGTTTTAGGGAGGCTGGTCATGGCCTGCTTGTACAGGCTGAGCTAGCACTGCTTGGGTATCTCGGACTGATTCCTTTTCTCCACAGCAGCTGCAGTGGGAGATCACAGCTTAGACTGGATATTTTCCTGGGATGCTTCAATGCCTGCTTTGTGTCTATTCAAAACCAGGCAGTTCATCTCCCATTGCCTTTCAGACCAAGAATGTACTATTCCCTGATGTCAGTAAAATCTGCCTATTGATGCTACGGGTTTAAAAACCAGGGAAGTTAAAAATTGGCCTTTTTCAAATAGGGAAGGTTGCTTCCTGTGTTGCCTGCAGGCTTCACATTTTGAGAAGCAAGTTTCCCTCTCTAATGGCTAATTCTTAGGAGGTGATCACACAACCTGGTGATGATTACAGCTATTGTAATGCCTGTAATGTAAAATTGAATGGGTCATTCTGAGTATTTCAATGATAGATATAAAATACCATAAAAGTTGGGCAACTGCAGCTGGAAATTATGTTTTTTACCTTTTTCCACTGAAGTGAGTATAATCAATGTACAACAGAGTATAAAAGGGTTTAGCTGTACATTCTGATCATGGGGACAACTCTGCTGTAAGAAGTTAAGATGCTTAACTTTTAATGTGATTGCTTGAAAAAGCCTCTCCTGGGGAGTTTTCCATTCCCTGGAAATATAGCCAGGATAAATGCTCCATAAATAAAGGAGGGGACACTTAGTGGAACTTGAAGTGATCAGAAGAGACGTGAGAGATGGCCCTGGGTTTCAGGTACTGCATTTCAACTCCAGATAGCTGGCTTCACTAGCTAGAAGGTTTCACTTCCCACAGGCTTCCTGTGACTGAGAGCAGTTACCTGGGGCTGCTCTTCCCATTTATAAACCAAAGGAACAAAGCAGCTTTAATGCACTTTTACGAGCCCTTGTTTACTACAATCTCAGCAGCAAAAGACCATTTTTTTCTCTCTGCTGTTTCAGGAAATCTGCTTGAAGAGCGACCTGGATACAGCTGCTGTATTTTATCTCATTTTCCTTTATGCATTCTGTATTTAACACACAGGTTTTTTATCCTTTTGCTAATTTATTTTAAAATTGTAATTTAAATATTGACTAAATTAAGCCATTTCTATCTCCTCTAGTCCTTCACAGACACCAAGAGAACCCAACAGCCAAAATCACACCACAGCTTGAACCTAGTGAATTTTGTCATACCTGGTCACAGTGAAGGGTCAGGGATGGACCTCATCTACATGTTAATATAAAGCACATTAATGCAAGATTCAGCATGTGGAAAGGCTTTTCCCTAAAGTCTGCAATTCCCAGACAGGAAGGAGAGCTTTACCTTTAAAAAAGCAACCTTTGGGTTTTGATGAGCAGGTTCAGCTCCTGTGGGCTTTGTTTGGGGTGAGGAGGACTTTGGTGGCTTGGGGCGAGGCTGTGTAACACTGGTGGGATGTTGTCTGGAGATGAGGAACATGATGTCCTGAGGATATCTGACCTTGAAAATACCCTAAATAATTAGGCATCCTCATGGGGAATCCAGCCTGGGCTGGGGGTTATGTACTAAGGACAGTTTTACATCCTGTCAGCAGGCTGGGGAGCAGGGCAGACTGTTGACCCTGGACTAGCTGTGTACTCACTTGGCAACAGCTCAGATCAGTCTGTTTCCTTTACTTTCCCTTACCTGTGACTTCAGCAGCTGCTACAGGCAGCCTGAACTGTGGATGTAGTGCAGTTCCAGAAGAGCAGAGCTGTAAAAGTAAACACTTGATGAAAATAATCCTCACTGTGGTTTTGAATTTTACTCCAGGATCGTTCCTAAGTATCCATTAATGGTAGGACTTTACTAGATGTGCTCCCCAAGAGCATCTCCCGGGGCCCTTTAGTCAAGAAGGAATCCCCTGCCAGTGCTTTGTGCCTGTGCCATGATACCAATGAAAAGGTGGTAAGTAAGGACTGTAAGAGGGTTCACTTCCAAAGTGCACATCTGCTCCAGAATAAAAGGCTGCTGTCGATGTGCCCCCAGGCACCTTGATGGAGAATGCAGCAATCCTTAAACCTGTGGTGTCAAATCCTTCCCTCAGAGTGGAATTCAAATGCCTAAATAGACCTACAATGCAGGACTTAGGGCAGACCTGGGGAAGGAGCAGGAGGCCAGACAGCAGCACCTGAAATGGGATTATGTGCCTGAGCTAAGGCAGCTGAAGCCCATCCTCTGTGGCCAGCATCCCAGCACAGCTCCCAGGCACCCAGACAGCAGCAGATTGCATTTCTGCCAGTGCTATCACATCCCATGGAGCTGGATCAGGCTGCTGTAGCCAGGTGGCTTGGGACACAGCTGTGGGGACAGACCCAGAGGTTTGGAGGGGGCTTTTAAATGTTTGCCAAGATGGCATCTAATGCAAATGGGATGGTTTTTCATACATCTGAGGCAGTGACTTGCATAAAGTTTATTGCAGTGGAAATGCTGTTGCAGTGAACATTTATCCAAGTCCCTTGGGTGTTTGCTATGCAGGGAAGTTAGATTGCAGTCTCCTTTTTCCTGTCATGTGTTAAGACCCTACACGATTTGTGGAGCTTGTATCAGCTTTTCCTCCATGCTCAGCGCTGTGAGACTCAGGTCTCTGCTGAGCCCTTGCTATGATTGTGATTAAAGAAGTTTGGGGCAAAGAGTGGCTGGTGGTGTTAAGCCAGAGACCACAAATAATACAAACAAGATGCAAAGTGAGGTCTGGTTTGAATTCTTGGATAATGCTTCCTTGTGGCTTATTTAGAAGGACTTAGAGTTTCTGTGGTCAGTTCTGCCACTGTGATCTGGTAACAAATCTGTCCTTGAAGAGGCAGAAAAAATTAAAAGTCACATCATCAAGTCTTCTTCCACAACCCAGATCCTGGGGTGCTTATTTAGAAAAGCCTCCTGTTGACTCTCACAGTGTGAATGTGCAACATCTGCAGGAGTGCAGCCCAGAAATGTGACCCAATAAATGCTGTGTCTTCAGCCATCAATCTGGTTTGCATCATGTTGTTCTCTCAACTGTTAATCCAGATGTTATTTACATCGGTACAGTAACATTAAACACTTGTACAAGCAGCATTAATAGCATCAATAACAATACTAAACATAAATAGCGGCAGCACTGATAGTAATACTTCCAAAGCAGCTTGTAATTGTAACAACCTGTCATTCCTTTGCTAACTCGTGCTGACTCAAGATTAAATTGCTCTGTGTGGGGAGAGCAACATGCAAAAGAGCCCATCTGTGCCAAGCCTGTTTTCCTCCCTTTGTATTTTTGTTTGTTTGCTTACACTGACTAGCTGAGAAAATGTCACCATGCTTCATCCTCTTTCATTGTGGCCACGTTTTTGANCTCAACTGTTAATCCAGATGTTATTTACATCGGTACAGTAACATTAAACACTTGTACAAGCAGCATTAATAGCATCAATAACAATACTAAACATAAATAGCGGCAGCACTGATAGTAATACTTCCAAAGCAGCTTGTAATTGTAACAACCTGTCATTCCTTTGCTAACTCGTGCTGACTCAAGATTAAATTGCTCTGTGTGGGGAGAGCAACATGCAAAAGAGCCCATCTGTGCCAAGGCTGTTTTCCTCCCTTTGTATTTTTGTTTGTTTGCTTACACTGACTAGCTGAGAAAATGTCACCATCCTCTTTCATTGTGGCCACGTTTTTGACTGACACCACTCACAGGCTGTTAGTCCTTGGAAATATTGTGCAGAAATGGAGTAGCCATGAGTCCTGAGAAAAGTCTGGCTCCTGGTGAAACTGCACTGATTTTGGGGTGTTGGATCCTGATTTACAGTGCTCTAAGCTGGCATCCCTGGCCTATTGTTAAAAAAAACCCCAAACTCTAAATGTTGTCAAAATATCCTCTGATTATGTTTCCTGCTGTTTTGGTTTTGAGCTGTTTCTAGTAAACTTCAAAATATCCAAAGGAGCCAAATTTCTCTAAAATTACTCCTGGCTAGAACAAACAGAACCTATTTCTTGTTCTGGGTGCGAATGGAGTCTCACAGGAAAAAATTTGAGACTTCTGATGTGCAACACAGCAAAAGCATCTGTGGATTTTATGAATTCCTCAGTTTTATAAAAGGATTGTGTCCTAAAAGAAGAAAGGTAGGTTTTCATCTCCTAAAATTTGGTTTTTTTTTTTTTCCTTCAGTGCAGTATAACATGGTTTCTCATTCTTAATTAAATGGCAATGTTTCCATGTGTTAAAAACACGCAGAAAGCAGAGTTTTCATGTGTTCCTTGTAGAACTTGCTTCACAGCCCCATTCACTATGAAGCAAATAAAGAATAATTCCTATAAGATGGGAATTTGATAAGCCTCTTTCTGGTACATGGCTTATCACAGATCAGAGAATATATCTGCATGCCTTCATTATACCATCGATCCAGCCCTAGGTCATTAAGTTGTTGAAACTCTCCCCCTCTGAGATGTAACTAGGATAACAGAAGGATTGAGGTGTAATATGTGTTGAGGAAGAGCTGAGAAAACTTTCTCAGTTTAGTGCAGATGCAACCAAGGTATTTTATGGGATTCTTTTAAATCACTGTTATTTTAATTTGTTGGCTTGGACTCTACTGTAAGTGAACAGCTCTGCTAGATTGTATTCCTTGTCCCATATAGCTCCTAGGTGTTCTGCCATGGATTTCCAAGGGAGCTAAACACCTTGGTACCTGTTGAAGGCCTGGGCCCCCGCTGCCTCTGCCCTGGGGCTTTTCTTCTTTAGGTTTGTCATGTTGGAAAAAATGCAGCAAGAAATCTTCTTCTGCTGTTTCAGAGTTGTTTATTTTTCTTATCAA